>OY757187.1:56763186-56793186 GCA_963583895.1 Melanophora roralis | reverse complement strand
ATTAAAAAATCATTTTAACAAGTAAGTCAGCAAAAAAACGTATTTTTATGTTCCTTGGCTGTGGTTGATAAGTTATATGATGGAAGGGGAGGACCCCCCAGGAAACCTTTTACCAGCACAAGTGCCAAAATCTATCTCTTCGTGGTACCAACCGGGCAATATCCGGTTACTGAAAGGCTAACAGACATGGCTATATTTAAAACAATTTGTCTTGGGCTTATAAGGATCTGTGGTTATTAGCTTACTGGTCTGGCTTGGGACAAGTTGTCCTCGTTGTCGCTGTGGCATGTACATCACAAATAAGTGGCACAGAAGCACAAGGTTTTAAGGGTATCAATACCTTATCTGTATTGAATAATACGGAAGAAGGTTTCCGATGCTGAACAGTGTCCTATCTGGTACCACGGGAATCAGTTGGCCCCATGTGCTTACCAGTGCATGAACTGGCTGTGGTTATCCCCAAGTGGAGCAACTGAGAACGAAAGTTGATAGGCTGAGGTCCGTCCTGTACGGGCCCCAGAGTGATCGCGCAAGCGGTCTAATATGAACTTAAGGCTTACAAGATAGAGGCTATAGTTTTGGCGGGTTTACTCAGGCACACGGGCAACTGATGAAGTAGGGTAATAGCTGAAAAGGTGTAAGTGTGCTTGGAAGTAGGTGAATAGGGAAACTGGCTACGGCGAGGGACCCTTGGATCTAAAATAAGATCCCATCAGAGTAGTAGCAAATAATGAAAAGGCCGGCATTGGCATGTTGAAGCATGTGCGTGACTCGGTCCTGACTGGCGGTGAGAAGATTTTGAAGCGTTGATGAAAGTGGAGAAATTGATTTGTCTAAATGAAAAGAGATCCTTCTAACAGAGCTGGATGTTGCATTTGTTGGGTGCGACATGATTATCATAATCTTTCTTACTTAAGGTTGGGTGCTGTTTCGCAAGCATGTGTCTTGTCGGCGCGAATCTGTTTTTATTATCAAAAAGCGAGATCAAAACTAGAGACGCAATTCGGGTTTAGATAGTTCAACTCCTCACCAAGGGGTCCGCTATGGCTACACAGAGTCATGGTAGAGAATTGTTACCTGGGTGGCAGGGTGAGCAATTCTGTGGGCGCTGCTAGACGCTTTGTTTCCTCCAAGTGTTAAGAGCACCTTGAATTATTGCCCGCATGGCAGGTGTCACGTAAAACCCTTAACGACTGTTCCTTGGTCGTAGGGGATTGAGTGGTTTGGCTGAATATGACTGTGGGGCGGAATGTGAGTATTGGTTGCATGTATTGTATGAGTGTCCTTTCTTTGCCGATATAAAGAATTTGTTGGGGCGGATAGTGGATATGATAAGGGCAGTGTTTTATCTGTGTCGGATTGTTTGAAGGGATTGAATTCATTGCGTTTGAGGTATTTAGAAGGAGGCGTAGGAGACTTAGTGGCTTTGATGAGTTTTTCGGTTAAATGTTTCGTGTGTGTACATTTGGAGCTGTGAATAGTGTATTGTTTGTAGGCTGCCAGTCTCAGACCTCGGGTTAAAATTGGTAATATTTGGGGCTCTAATAACTCCGGATACCAATCCCCGACAGTGGTGTCAAAATTGGTAGTAGATGGATCTAGTTATTCTGACTGTGGCTACGGTTGATAGTGTTCAAGCCATCCCTGACGATGGTGGAAATTGGAAGTAATTTCGGACACGAGGGTTAACCAGCCACTGATCAATTTGGGAATCGGCTGGTAGTAGCCTTAGCTTAAAGGCTTGCCCAGAAGCTTGTTTATCTTAATCTGTTACCACGGGTGTCAGGAGCCACCAGAACCTCGGTAATAGCCAGGCAATGGTTGGGGCTCATTGGTGGAGCGAAGTGGTGGTTGTGGTTAATACCTTAATCGCGGGGAGGGCTGCATTCTTCTAGATATTGTTTAAGCTGTTAAGTAGGATTATTTAGAGTTAATGCTGGCGTGAAAATCAATAAATAATCGAATGTCCATCGTCTTCGTATAATCCTTATAATTCAAGTTTATGATAGACTTTTAATAAATTATTCTTAAATCGATTTTTTCTTTTCATCATCGAAAAGTATTGTTCCCAAAATGTTTCATAAATGGATACGAAACTAATTTTCTTTAACAACAATATTTACCATTTTTTTTTAAATTCGATCACAAATATTGATTTTAATGTATAAATTTATGGAGTTATACAGTAGCGTACAATAGCGTATAATATTTAATATTGAAGTACATTGTCGTATACATTTTCAATACAATTTTGTTTATAAGACTGAAACTAGCAAAACATTTAAAAACATACAACGTGTAGTAAACAAAGAAGAAATTCAGTTTTGATTAAAGATATGCCCCTATCCATCGCTTACTCTACATCCCCACATACACAGATACGATTTATTTTAATATTATTAATTTGACCTAAGGCATATAGAAAATATTAATTATCTTTCATCTGTTGATAAATGAAACAAAAACGTAATTTCGAAACAATATTTCATGTCTATTATATTAAATTGCAGTCTCTTTCGATTTAATAAAGAGGAAAATTTTTGATAAATGTAAGGCTTTGTATATCATGGTTGTATGAGGGGGGTGTTAATTATTTTATGAGGTTTTTAATTAATTTTACTAACAAATAGGTGATGCCAAGAAAAAGGGCATATGTTATTCAATGATAAATAGTAAACATTTCAACTATGCTTTAGAATATTAATGCACAATATGCTTGTGCTGAGAAATGATAAAACTATTACTTGTTAACTGAAAACTTCTACATGTTATTTGAAATGATTATGGTCTTTGGCAATTTCTTGTTTAGGAGCCCGGTAGTACGTACATATGTAGAATAGAAAGCAGTAAGCAATTTCTTGGATGAAAAATCATCTGACACTTTGGTTTTATTACTGTTGTAGAACTCTTAATATAAATTGAAAATTTTGATTATTACTTAATTTTATAGCAACATTGTTAATGGTTTTACATTCTATACTGAGATAAATACTAAACAAGTTAAGTCAGAAAGCACAACAACTCCTGGCTCTAATACTGCTTCTTGCCAGTTCATAACTTAATAAACCAAAATTAAAATAAAAGATGTAAAAATAAATTAGTTTTATTTATTATTTTTTTTTTGTTTTTTCCAAGTCATTTAATTAGTTGTTGTTGTTTATGCTTTTGTTTTTACTATTTTAATCAAAACAACATAAAAGCTTGCACAATGATTAATAAATTATTATCCTGTGTCTTCGATAGTTCCTTAAGTGTTTTGTATGACCATCTTGTTTGACATATAAATATCTTAATATTACCACACAATTAGGACACAATTTTTCAAAATATAAATGTATGTGAGTGCGACAACAAATGCTTAGTTTTGTAATAGAGTCACCCAAGACTAATTTTGGTGCAGAAAGCTTACTTACACGATTTAATTAAAATAACGAAAAAGACTTTTCTGTTTTCACTTAGTTTAATGTAACCAAAAAATAATGTGATACTTTCAAACTTAATTAAAAACAATTGTTTTTCTAATATCAGTATCCCAATATATATTCTATCAATGTAAACTTACGATCCTTATATATATATTTTTGGATGTCAGCAAAATTTGTTAATTAATTGTTTTGTGTGATATTTTTTTGCGTTGAACTAATAAGTTTAAGATATTTTCAATTGATGTTGAAAGAATCTTCATTTAAACTAGTAAGAGCGATATTTTCCGCTGAGCCGAATCGTATATACTTAGCCTTCACATTAGTCTTTTCATATATCCAGCCATCTGAACTAGTCAAGTTATTTCGTTTTGCGTATATATTAATGAAGATACTATGTACCGGGTTCGAAGCCGATAAAAATCCTTGTATTTGATACAGAAAACTTGACAAAATTTTAACGTTTGTATGTTTAATAGAAATACCATGTAGAAAGTTTAAGGTCGAGAGTTTTAGCTGTTTTTGACATTATTCGTCTAAAAAGTTTAATTAAAATTGCTTATTTGTATGGGCAATTCCTCTGCCACTGCTCCTATCTACTTTTCTTTTTCCATAATGTATCATTACTTTTTATGGAACATTCTTAGTCGATAGCAATTAAAGTTTCCCATATAAAGCATATCAAAAACTTTATCAAAATTGTGCTCTTTTATAGGGGCTACACCTTTCCTTGCTCCTATCCAAATATTTTTTTCTCGTGTGGTCCCATATTCTTATGGCGCAGTATTTGAGCTGTTGTTTCTGGACGACCAGGGAATCGGCGAGAAAGATTGCGCTGCGTCAACACCACAGTATAATTGTTACGCATAGGAATAGACACGATTATTCCGCGTTCTTGGGCAGTTTATCACTTTTTGGCACTAATGCAGAATGAGCTTAAATAGAATTCATCTAGAACCCGATAAGAGGTGTTAGTTTTGGAACAGGTGGCCACTCTAATGGCAACGCAAAGTAAAAGTGACATGTTCCTTGCAAGGTACTTTGGACAAGGTAAAAGCAACTGATCACTTGATTTTAATTTCCGCCATATGCTTTCTGACTTAGCTTGGCAAATTTTTATGTTATATTATGATTGTGTTGAATGTGTGTATGCGTGTTAGCAACAGTTAAAACAACTTAGCTAGAATTTAGCAACAACAAAATACACGCACAATTTTTGCAGGAAGTTGTTGTTGAGACGAGGCACCTTATTATTCCACAATGGCTTCCTTCATAAAAAGAGTAAGAACTACCAGGCAGCTAAGCAACTAGTTACACTGATAGTTTTAGACCAGTCCACTTCCTTAAAGGGATATTCTGACTTTTTCTTCTAAAAGTTGCAACTTGACGTAGTGGTGTTATTTTAGCAAGCCAAAGAACTACTTCTTTTAGGTCAGCTGTCAGAAATTCCCTTTTGGGTATTTAAAGGGACACTCTCTTGCTTAAGTGTCCATAGTTTCTTAATTTTCAGGCACCAATGTACAAACATGTTTGACACACAAGACACAAACATGCCTACATATGCAGCTTTTTATTGACACAAACACAACATAATGTCTTATTATGTGAATGGTTGACATATGTTCTATACAGTTGCTAATGTTTTTACTTGCTTATGCTGTCTAAGCTATGGCAAGTATTTTACTCACACTATTTCAGTGACGTTAAAGATAATTTAGCAACAACTTCATCAACATTAATATTCTTCTCGGTTTGGATTATAAATGTAAATATAAAAATTGTTTTTCGGTTTGGCTAAATGTTAGAAAATGAAAAGCAATTTATATTATATTTACTCACGCTTATGGTATGGTCTTTGCTTTCCGGTATAATTTAATATAAAGTTATCAAGATTATTTAACGATAACACAGAGAATTAAATAATAATAAAAGACTACTAGGCATTATATTAAGTCACTTTTTATTACCTTTTCAAATTTAATTAATTAAGAATTATTTTTGGTGATATCAAGCTCAATACAAATTTTCTTGACTAAACAAAGTAATTTTAGTAAATGTTTTTTTTTTTGGTTTTGGTGATCTTTAGACATAAAAAATTAGTTAAGTCGCTTATAAAAGGTACCATTGAAATCTTTAATTTTCATTTCTTTTTGGGGCTAGAAACTATATTTAAGGCTTTAAAAATAAGTATTTCGAAGACTTGCTTGGCTACATATTTCATTATTTCTTTCGACCTGCGAAATTATGAGGTCTCTATGTCTTACGGTTACCAAGATATATAAAGAACTGGAATTTAATTTAAATATCATGAGCTATTACAGTTGTTTTTAAAAAAATTTGGTCAGAGTTAACCTTATTGGACTTATTTTATCTAAGGAATGGACAGTGCTTAACTGCTTTAAGGTAGAAAAGTATAAAATTTTTAAAATTAATGCCAAAATGCAGAGCAGAATGCTGCAACAATCTTTAAAAAGTTGTAAAGCAAAGTATGTCCACTATTATGCTTGAAGGACTTAAAGTTTAATTCTGACGTAAAAAAAATTATTAAAAAATATGTGCTAATACAGGGTGTCCGCCGGCAAGGCATACTATTTGGTTTGTTTTTAATTTTTGATTAAATGAAAGAGAATGGATTTTATATTGAAAATTGTTTTATTAAATTATGTACGAAGAACAGTATCAGAGACCTTTTAAGCACACTTTTCTATACATTTTCACATGTTTTACGTGGTACTTTATTATTTTCTGGCTTGTTTGCATTAACCTTGCTCTTCAGATATCCCCACAAAAAGAAGTCCGAAGCAGTCAAATCACGCTAGCGTGGATGTCATTCAACATCAACATTTCTTGAAATAAGTTGTGTTGGAAAGAGGCCTGGCAGTAATTTAATTGTAATCAGAGCTGTATGCGATTTGACACCGTGTTGTTGATACTAGCCCAAAGCATGCAGTTGTGGAATGAAAAAGTTTTCAATCATTCCGCTCTCAATTGACAGTTAGTATTACGCCGTTTTTAGTTTCAAAAAACTAAGGTCTGTCACTTCTTATAGATGCAATAATGACTGCCGAATAACTTAAGGGTTTTTAGTTGCCCAGAATCGACTATCCTGTTTGCTTACATATCCATTCAAATTAAAATGTGCCTCGTCACTCATTATGATTTTTTCATGAAAAAATGGGCGAGCTGAAACATCCTATTGGCACAGTTACACAAGCTATATTTAAGAGAAGAAAATGCAGAAGTTGTCAATCGTCCTTATGCCTATTAGATAGCAAGGTATTTTGGAGTGTGCTATTTTCCTTGGATTTTCTGACCGATGCTTAACTGCTGGCATAGACGTTAGTTTTACTAAACTTTAAACTTCTTGCACTTTTTTGCTTGCTTAAAAGTGAGAATTTTTTTTCTGACTAAATGGATCATATTGTTGACACTTTTGCTATGATTTCAATGGATGGTATATTTTAAAATAAAAAGTGGAAGCTTCATTTTATCTGGTATAGAGAAATTTTCTAGCGAACTGTACCGGGACCTGCAAGACCTCTACTCTGAGCCACTATCTGCAGACACGTGATGCAAAGAACATTTTTCTCATCTAGTTATACATTATCAGAAAAACAACAAGGTTTTTTTCTAAAAGAACATATTGACTACCTTTGAATACAATACAACACAACATTAACATTTAAACCTGTCTAAAACAAAATTTTAAGAAACTACAAAAAAACCTAAAATACTTTACTGCAATTTAAAATTTAATTCGCTAGTTTAAAGTCAAAATTAGACATCCGATCACATAAAGGTTAAACTGTATGACATTTCTAAAGTGTTTGTTGAACATATTTTTATTTGCACTAATGGCTAAAACACCAACTATTATAAGCCTATTAACACCAACGCAACCAAAATCTTTTATTATAAGAAATGTTCACATATAAAATTATACTCGTAACACATGTTAATTGTAAGAGTGTTTCTATGAGTTAATCTCTATGTGGTTTACATTATTAAGAAGTTCGTACATATCTATTTCTATTGTCATTTATACTATTACGCCAAATGCACTACTTATATTTCATATCTTTTGTGTTTCTCTTAATGCTATTTAAGAACAATTTACTAACAAAGATGTAAATTATCGTATTATATTTAAAGTATTTTATTACAATGAAACTGTAACCACAAGTGCACACAGGATTATAAGTTACAAGATAAGTATATTAAAGTTAGTTTCGTTTGAATAGAAGAGACATATTAATTTACACATGTCTCTTGACTTTTGCTCTTATGTCATTTATATGGACAAAGAAAATACTATTTTTTAAATAATAAATCAAGTTCTTTAGTAAGGACCCGATAAACTTAAATGTATGCCATTTGGCAGCAAGAATTTAACTGTTCTTATTATGTGCTGCTAGTTGTTACTCTCTCGTTTTGGCGATTTACATTGGCCCGCAAGATTGCCCGATTTAACCGTTTAATACTTTTTTGTAGAGTTTTTTTAAGTCTCATAATTACGTGAACAAACCCGAGACCCTGAAAACCCTCAAGGACAACATTCGACACGAGTGCGAGAGAATCTGTCGCACGTAGTTTTCACCGAAGTGATGAAAAATACCATAAAACGAGCCCGTATAGCAGTCAAATGTAATGGCCTCCATTTGGCCGATGTCATCTTATTGACTTGACTAATAAAATTCTAAGGGTTCAGATAAACACGCACAAAAAGCGGAATAGAAGTTTGTCATTAAAAAAAATATGAGAGCCAAGCAACATCGGATGACTTCTTCTGGCCCACCTTGTAGATACAATTTTTTTACTAATAGTAAAAATTTTTAATTAAAATATCATTTTAAATACATTACCATGGCTTAAATTTTGCCCTATTAAGTGCTTAAACCTACCCAAGACAGTGTTTTATACCTACATCATATACATAGTAGGGGTATTATGGGTTTGCTAAGATGTTTGTAACGCCTAACAGTGAGAGCCTTAGAGATACTTTTAAGGATACCGAACGACAAACAATCACCTTCCAAATTGATTTAAGGATGTCCGTCCATCCGTCTGGCTGGGCATGCATGTGAACACGCTGCAGTTCGCAATTTTAAGGATATTTTAATAAAGTTAGGCAAAAATCGATCTTTTGGCACGGACACAAAGCCTTAATTTTTGGTGATGACCGGGCTATTTTTTAATAAAGGCTCTATGCAATATCCCTTTCGGAATAGGCATTATCAGTTATAGATAACTTGAATATTACTCTGTTTTAAAACAAACTATTAATCTTTTGCGACCAAACTTTAATTAATGTTGAATGCTGTACTGAATCATTTAAGACATACCATGAGCCTCATATAAGTCCAACTCCCAGATATAACATCAAATCTTAATAAATTGAGAAAAAAAAATAATGTAAAAAAAGTTGTGCAAGCCTTTAATAAAGAAAGGTTAGGCTAAATTGACAGAAACGGTTCAATCAGGCGATCTTGCGCGCCAATGTAAATCACCAAAAGGAGAAATAAGGCAACCCAGGAACGCCGCCATCAAAATATCGGTTGCGGCTTGCGAATTGTAAGCTTTTGCTCCTTGGTTTTGGAGCCACATATTTTCCAGTCCTTATTCGTTCATTTGCGCACCGTCTACTATTGTCGTTTGACCAGCGGCGTTGTCAAAAAAAATGGACCGATGACTCCTAAAGTGAGAACAGCGCACCATGTGGCAACCTTGAGCAGAAGTTGTGGCTCCACGTGCATCACTCGTGGATTTTTGTTGTCCCAGGAGCGATTGTTTTGCTTGTTTACTTACTCGCTGTGGTGGAAATGAGCCTTATCGCTCAATATGGTTTTGGTCGAAAAATCATTCACTTCGACCCCAAGATTGAGGATAGCTTAGGCGTAGGTTACACCCATTTGGTAGTCGACAGGCAGTAGCTGGTGCATGGATTGTACTTCATACGGGAACTTGCGCAGATCTTTGACCGAAATTTGCCTTACGGATGAACGGCTCGTGGCTAATTGCGAGGCACGGCTTATTGTCGATGTTTCTGGCGACAGCTTGACATCCTTGCCAAGTGCGCCGGTATTCGCAGTAGAATGGGCGCTCCGCGGCTGGCCAATCTTGGCATCGTCTCGTGGGTTCCTTTGCTCTTCGAAGTTGGTGGCCAACCGGTGCACTGCAAAACCACTTCATATACCTATTTTTAAACTTAAATTTCTATGATAATCGTCATTCTCCTGGCTAGTTTTGTTGACAGGGCAATAACAAATAGATAAAAAATTTCCTTACACAAAAATTCAGTTTTATACCTTTACGAAATTGGCGTTAATCAAGAGTTGGTATTAAAAGTTAACTCAAAAATCACAAATACAATTTCAATATGTATATAACTGTGTTTTTTAAAGCTGCACAGGGCAATGACTAACGAGGTTTCATTGCTTATTTAAAAGAAGGAAACGTAATAAAAAGTAAGAAAGGAGGTGTGATATATTTACTTTTTCTTATTTCAACAAACAAGGAAAGCGAATTGGCCTGTTAATTAAAATTTGCCACCAGACACCCTGTATCTGGTAGCAGCTACTACAAATGTCACCAAGTGAAGTACTTAGTAAGGAGTACTTATAGCACTAGTACATTCGCAATGACACGAACATGTTAAATGTTAATAGAAAAAAGGGTTGTCTGCGGTTGATAGAACTGGTGACAAAGTCTAAAGAGAATCACTATTATTTTACTACTAACATTTTGTGCAGGGAGGTGCGGGCGTTGTCTATAAGATTTTTATAACACAATTCTAAAACCAAAATTCTTCTAAGCAAATTTCTAAAATCATAACCTAATAGCAGAAAAGAAAGCTTTTTTCTAGTGTTTATTAAAATGATTAAATACATACCATTTTTGGGAACTATTTCCGTTATAAGTTACGAGTTTTAAATCTTTAATTATATAATTATATATGTAAAATTCTAACACCCATCATAATAGAATTGCTCATATACAACGAAATGTAAACGTCAATAGTTAACGGTATGCGCATTGTGCCATATTAGATTTTAACATTCTAAGGTATAGTCTTTCACATACATTTTAGCTCTCTTCCATGCATGCATCCAATGAAATTCTTTAAACAACAACATAAAAGAAATAGAAAATTTTTCTTTTCACAAGGTGTAATAGTCGTATCTGTTTTGTTTTTTGCTTTAACTTTTTTAACTTAAACTTTATACTATGAACTTTTTTAGTGCTTGTGTTATTAAACTATAGCAGATCCTTTTATATTTATATATCGTCACAGAAAACCCCCTATCTAACTTTTTAAAACTTTTTAGAAGAGGCAAGCATTTTTGTGTAAATGAAAAAAATATTTACAATTAACACAATTTTTGCCATATATCTTAGTTACAAAGGATCAACAAATTTATTTCTGCTGAAAAAAAGAGTTTTGCGAGATGACGTAGATATTCGAAGGCTATAATTTATAAAAAGCCAATTTCAAATTGTTTGTTAGATAGGGCGTTTTGCATTTTTTATGACGATATATATTTTTGTTTTGTTTTATAAAATCAGAAGAGGAATTCTTTAGATCAAGTATTTTTAAGCGATATTTGAGCAAGTTGATGCATAGCAACCAAGCAGTGGGTGTGTTTTGTTGTTGTTGTTGTAACGTCAGTGTTCCTTTTTGTGTCACTTAATTTTTTTTTTGTAAGTTTGTAAGCACATATACACACGAGTATTTGCATATACTTTAATACCACTTATGCTACAGTTTAAACTTGTAAACTGCAAAATAACATTCTCATATACGTGTTGTTTCTACACTGTCATTATTTTTGACTTATAAAGCCAGGGCTTTGATGTGTCGGCACGTGATAAGCTATTTTACGTGCGACAATGCAGTCATCTTTACCATCTTCAACGTCATCATCAACAACGTTTAAAAAAAACATCGTCACAATATTTTAATACATATTTTTACACATATATACAGACTTACATAAGCATGTATGCATGTACTTGAATGCATATATTATAGCACGTTTTATATATTTTATCGTTTGTACGATTTGTTCTCATAATAAAACACTTATTTGCTTATTGACAAAACATACTTACATAAGTACTTTAAAACAAAGTCATGATTGGCATCATTGTTGTTAACAAAAACCCCATTTTCAATTTTGAGCCATCAGTGGGTGGATGTGGCAGAAATAAGAAAAAAGAACAACAAATATAAATTTAAATTATAATATTTTGTTAACGCATTTAGTTTTTGAATATTAAGAGCAGATTTTTGTTTGTTTTCTCAAACTGAAACATAGCCCTTAAAACAATTGCCCGAAGGAACCATATAATGCTCGTGTTGATTCAGGGAGGGCATAAAACCAAGATACGAGATATTTTTATAGATATCTTACCGTCAAAAAAACAACAACTTCCAAAACAACCGCTGCAAAAATTTAAAAATCTTTTAGATTTTAACCAGTTACTTGATGTGTTGCTTTTAAACTGATTACGACCAATAACTTTTGTCCAATTCATGTTTTGTACTGTACCAGGACTAGTATAGAGAAAAACACGCATATTATTTTGTGAATTGAGTGTATTGAAAACAAGTTTTCGGAGACAACTCAAGTCTAACGAACTTGGTATTGTTATCAATAATACCTCCTCAAATAAAGTCGGCTAGATGGGCAAAGATTGACCGAGATAAGATCGTTAAGCTAAAAATACCTATTCTTTTATAGGAAAAAACCAATAAAAGTTTATTTATTGTTCTTAGTAACTATGATTTTTATTATCACAAATATTTAAATGCAAGCCAAATAACTGTTTTCTACTCAAGAAAAGTATTTATTATATTAGGAAAAACTTCTTACACTCCTGCACCCAGCCATAATATAAGTCCTTTAAAATCTCCATGTTTTGTCCAATATTGAGTTTGGTGTCAATTTCATAGACGAAAAATAAGTTTTTCATACTTTTTGGTAATTTTTTGCCCTCATTTTAAAATTCGTGTCAAGATATGTTAAATAGGGAGATATTAAGATAAAGATTATGTTAAAGAGTTTACTAAAAGATAAAATTATTTTTAATATTTTCCCAATTTTTTAAGATTATTGGGGTGTAATTTCAAAATTAAGGGAAACTAATCCAGGTTGAGGGCAAAGGTCAACAAGTTAACAAATAATACTTAAATTAAAAAAGGTCTTTTGACTATGACTTAAACGAAGCCAAACTGACAAAAAGTGGTTTTACTTATTTTTGATTTTCTTGAATTTGTTTAAAATTGTTATTTCAGAAATAAGAAATTGTGTACTATGGCCTTTGATTGAGTCTCAAAATTGGCAAATTAAATTACTGGTAAAGTTTTTTGATAAAGTTTACATATTCTAAAATTACAAAATTAGGAGAAATAATTTAGTAGCTATTAACGCAGCCCGAATTTAGGAGTTCATATATTTTTAATTACTGTATTGATATATCTTCATTAAGACAAAAAAAACTAAAGACTCTGGCCAAAGATTACAAAAAAAACATGTAAATTTTATTTTGTAATGCTCATTGTAATCCATCTTATATATAATAATTCCAACTTAAATCATGACTTTTTGAATACAAAAACAGTGGAAATTAAAATTTAATGGATGCTTTTATTATAATTTAAGATTTTTTGATTGACTAACTATGAAATTATTTTTAAATCATGAAAATATTATATATTTAAGTAATCAAAATTATTTGGCCTGCAATTATAAATATTAGAAGTTTTGGGAAAAATCTTTATTACAAGATCATAAAACATAATCATTTGTTTTATCTAAAATTTTAAAAAGAACTCAGCTTAAAAACAGTTTTGAAATCTTAAATTTTTAAACTTTAATTTTTTCTTTTCTACATTAATTTTATTTCAATACCAATGCATATAGAGGTATATTAGCGTTATTTAATTATTGAGATAAATAATTTTTTAAAAATGACTTAAGGAAAACAAAGCCAGCAAAGTCTATTAATCATCTTAATTTATTTTGATGAACACTTAAGATGGAAGACAGTTTAATTTACTCGAAAATCGGTAGATAAATATTTTTTTTTAATAAGCCAACATATTTGTACATACTTCCATATATGTTTATGTATGTACGGGGGCACATTTCTTATTTGTGTTGATGGTGGTGATAAGAAATATGTATTAAGGCATGTAAAAATCATTAATCAAAATATTTTGGATAATGTGTCAAAATAAATAAAGTTACTGTGCCACCCTCACCACCACAAAGGAAAAAATTGTTTTGATTTTATGGTTCTCCGAGGATGCTTTAGTATCTTAAGAACGTATGTATTTATAAATATTATTAATTTATTTAGAAAATCTTTTTTTTAATAAATTGCTTTACAAGAGTGGGTAATATATCGTGCTTCTTTTTGTACAATCACCTTTCTGACAATATACTAAATATATCTGAAACGTGTTAAAACTACCCTGTGGAAAATGGATGTCAATTGGCCGTCGTACTCGTCCTGTTACAGGTACAAAACATGAATTGGACAAAAGTTATTGGCCGTGATCGGGTAAAAAGGCACACATCAAGTAGCTGGTTAAAAGGTGTTAAAGAGGTATAGGAATAAAATAGAAATACTGCTCCCTACACATTAACATACATCTGTTTATATATACACACATACAAGCGTAAATACAAACAAAGTAGATTGAAAAGGATCTTAAACAATTAATGTAAAATTTCCTTATATAGGATTGGCCTGTAACACGTTCTGAGGTGTTAGTTTTGAACCAATTGTCCCCTCCAATGACAACTATATGTAAAAGTGATAGGTTCTCTTCATATAAAGTGCAAGAACTAGAACCAGTCCCTACCCTTTAAAACCGTCAATAGTCTTGCACCAGTCCACTTCCCCGTTGGGTAGCTTTTAACTTAAACTTTTTTCTTAAGGATTAAGTGTATAATTTAATATACACTATGTTACCTGACAACTCTCAACTCAAAAAATGTTTTTTTTTGTAACAAGCCTATACATACATATATATTTTCCCCACATAAATTATTTATTATACAAGATGGGCCAAAGAGTGTCACCTTAGGTTGCTTGGCTCTCATTTTTTCCTAAATAAAAAATTTCGATTCGGTATCTGATTTTGTTTACTTTAACCCTTGGAACTATATTGGTAAAGTTGAGAAGATGATATCGGCCAAATGGTTCGGCGACAATTTCGGGAGACAGATTGTCGCACTCATGTCAAATGCTGTCCTTGAGGGCTTTCAGGGTCTCGGGCTTCTTAACGTAAGCACGAGACTTTGAAAAACCCCAACACCACAGACAAATTGTTACGCAAAAAAAATATATAAGATTATTCCGCATTCTTGGGGAGTGTACTACTCCTTGGCTAGTTCATTTATAATCTACTTCTGTCTAGTTCACAAATTTTAAAACAAATTTGACACTTTTTAGGTTTGAAAATATAAATCTGCCACCAGACACCCTGTAAATAGCAGGTATCATACTTTATGTGACTTTTAAAAAACTTTACTGTTCATTACACTAAATTCTTAACATATCCTCGCATATGTTTGTGTAAGCTTGTGCGCACTTCTTTCAGTAAAAAAAAGTTACACCTTTATTAAGCCAATCTACCAACATGCCGTGTCTGTCGTATGTAGGAGTGTAAGTATGTAAATATACCAAATATATTATAATTTGTTTGAATTTTTTGCCTTAAACTTGCAACTTTGCTTAATGAAGTAAAATGTTGCTACACAAGATGTTGCCAGTCTTAGTTCTAACATCTAATACTACTTTAGTTGTACTTTAAGCGCACTTACACAGAGTAACAAAAGTGTTTGCTTAAAATGTAACGTGTGCTTATATAAAGCTAAGTTATATTTTCTAAAAAGATGTTCTGTACTGTGTGTAAACGTGTTTATTTTAAATATTTTTCTTTTTGTTTTAAACGAAAGTGCATGTTAGGCAAATAACATCATCACCAATGGCATCTGGTACATCTTGACTTTACCTTTTTAATCACATAATACTTTTAGAACACATCTTCATTATCAGCATCAACATTATCATTATCATTAGCAACATAGAAAATTAGAATCACTACATTTGAAAAAATTGTTACAGTAAAAGAAAAGAGGACAAACAAACAAAAATAAAATATAGCAAAATGAGAGAGCTAATGTTGCTGTTTGTTTTTAGCAATGGTTACACCAGCTACGGCAACGACATTGGAAATATCATCAGTTTAAACAAAACCACAACTACTTAAATAATAAAAAAAGACACCCCCAACATTTGGATTTCATCATCATTATCAACAGCAACTAAATTATTGTCAACTCATTAAGGCCAAATCGTAATCATTATTCGTACAAGTGGTAACGAATGTAACAACAACAGCAAAATAAATACAATTTAGATATCAGAACAATAGTTTGCTTGAGTGGCTGCATTACTTTAAGTTCATTAGGACCGTTGAGTGCCATTAGAAGAAGTCTTGTAATCTACTTTAGACACAAAAAGGATATAAATTTGAAAGTCAAAATGTAAAAAAGTCGTGATAAGAGTACGTAACTATGCAGGCAGGAATTGTCAAATTTTGCTTGAATCGTCTCAAGTAGAGTTAGAAAAAGTTTCTTTTTTTGTTTTTGTAATAATAAAGTTTTCCAAAAAACAAACAAAAAAGTAAAAATTCTTGTTTAAAAAAGTCTTTCAGATAATTGAAGTCTATGTCCATTTGCATAAAATATAAAACGTCCCTAAGTGGGGTTTTATTCATGTGAAAAGGCATGCACATTCATTATAAATTCTCCAAACTATTTTACAAATGTGTATAAAAAAATTTTGTTAAGTAAAAATTTTAAATTAAAATTTTATTTTCATTTTAAATAACTTAAAGCATAAATTTTGATTTGTATATAAAATATTTTTAAATTAGAAATTAAATTCCATTGTAGAGGAAAAAGTATTTTTAGATGATTTTAAATGGAATTTTTTAAGCAAAAAAATTTTTGAAATATGTTCTTAACCCTTGCACTTTAGTAGCACTTAGCAAAAATATGCTGACTTGAAACAAAACCAATTCCTTTTTCCATTGGGGGACCAAAAATTTTATGTTTTCGAGATAACGTTATAGGACAAATATATGATTTTACATATGAATTATGATCAATTACTCGTTTATGGTTTATTTAGTTAATGGAAGAGATTGTTCAGAGCTTTTAAGGGTAATCTAACTTTTAATGTTCGTCAACCCTTATAACGGTCTTTCAACCTGCTGAATACATAGTCTGTTTGGAAAAAGTCCAAATACTTAAATTAAATAAATAAATAAACAACTTTTGTCTGCGTTTACATTTATAAATAAACGGGGTTTTTCTTTAGCTGCATTAAATGTTTAAATTATAATACAAGACAATAGTATTTTTAGAATAATTTCTTTTATAATTTGTTGGATAACCTTAAGGCATTTATTTTTCAAATATGATTTGCAGCGTACGTCTTCAACGGAGCTATATGGCCTTTTAAACAGTTATTTTTTTAAGCAGGCTCCCACACAAAGTTCGGGAAACTGACCTCAACTAATTTTTCTTTACAAGTATTTTTCTAGAACATACTTACCCACTATCATCACGCCCCAAGGGGTTTGCCACACAAAATTTAAAAAAATTAGGGAAAAAACCCCTGCGACTTCCATTGTCACCCTCAGAGGGCTAAAATGTGACATAAACCCCTAACTAAAAATAAGAAATATTTTTTAACTAAAGGGTATCTACGATTCGGGCCAGTCGAATACAGCGCTCTTACTTGTTTTATTTAAAGTAAAATATAAATACATTGTAAAACATAATTTTACTTTACTTAACCAAGACCTTCAAACATATATCTAGATAAATCGATTAAATGGTTTAATATTGTTATACCAAACTTAACTTAACAACTTTCCATTCCTTTTTTACCGATTGTAATGAATATTTTCACTTTGAAGTTTTCTTCAAACATAATGTTTTTATCTCTTTTTTTTTATTTTGCCACATAGTACAACCGCAAATATGTTACAGTTCATTTATTATTACATAAAGTTAATTATGGTAACCCAACCACAACGAATCGATTCGTTTCACTTTCATGCAGATGGTCAATACCATAACTGACTTTGTATTTAATAAACTAAACTCAAAATACAGCCATTAATGTATTTCAGAAAGACTATTAATTTGTTTGAAGGTGGGTAAGAAATAGAAAACATAAAATGAGATCGCAATTATATTTTCTAAATTAATTTAAAACTGCATTCAATTATACTGAAATGTTTAATTTTAAAAGGATACACTTTTAATGGTAAAAAAGAAAAACTTGCAAATCTAATAAAGTTTTTCATTTTAATAATATTTAGGTTATTCACAGTTTAAGAAAAGTTTAAAAACTATCTTAAAGGCCAGTTAGGTGATTCGTAAAATAACCATAATTTAAACTTTTCTAAAAATACAAGAAGATATTTAATGTTTGGCATAAAATGTTTGTACCAAAAAATAAATTTTTTTAAGTTGAAATTAAGCTACTGATTTGATAAAATAAAATTTTAAACTTTTGAATAAAAACAGAAGTAAGAGCGCTATAATCGGCTATGCTGAATCTTATATACCCTTTACATTGGCCTTTCGAAGCCCCGAACTTCTTTATAAAGAAAATATTTTACACTCTTAAGGTGACATCGGGAAAGTTGTAGGGGTTTTATCGCTTATTTTTCAAAGGTTGTATTGCAACCCTCTTAGGCAGAGGCCACGCAATGAGCGGTAAAGCGGTGAGCGGCTGAGTGGCGAGCGGCAAAAAATTAAAACATATGGAACACTACTGAAGTGGCCACACAATGAGCGGAATTTCTGAGCGACTAAGCGGCCTTACGTGGCCTCGACCTTAGGGTGTGAAGATTTGGGGTAGGTATTCTCTCGGAAAATATTTTTAGGAAAAAGAAGTTGTGGTCAATCATACATTTGACCTATTCCGGGCACCCTGAAAGCTGCTGGGGGATTTTTTACATTTTATCAGAAATTTTTTATGGCAACCCCCCTAGGTGGAAAAAAAGGGGGTAAGTATGTTAAAGGAATATATTTAAAAGGGGAAACTAATGGGAGTCGGTCGAATACTTTTTTTCCCTAAGGTTGACTTAAAGGAAGTTATGGACATTCTTATGTAATTTTTGTAAACTTTGCATGACAACCCTCTTAGGTGATGAATATAGGGGGTAAATATATTTTAGGAATATTTTTGAAAGAGGAAACTAATGGCGGTCTTTCGTTCATTTTATATTTCTAAGGCAGACTCTGGGGAAGTTATGAATGTTTTTACATAATGTTTTGTGAATTTTGTATTAAAACCATCTTTGATAATGAAGATAGGGGATAAGAAGGCTTAAAGAATATGTTTAAGGGGAAAAACTAATGAGAGTTTGTTTTTCATTTTATACCTCTAGGGTAACTACTGGAAAGTTGTAGGGCTTTTTATCTTAATTTGTTTCAATTTTGTATGGCAGACCTAAAGGTCTGGTGATAGTGGTTAACAATGTTTCACGAAAATGTTTGGAGGAAAAAAATAATAGGAGTCGGTTTTACATTTGGCCTTTGTATGAGTCCCCTGGAAGCTGCGGGATCGATAAAAAAAATTAAACTTTGTAAGGGAGCAGAAATAGGATAATAAATATGTTTTCATGTAAACATGTTAGCAAAATAGAGAGAGGTAGTCGTAGTTGCAGACTTGTATCTCAGTTAATTATCCAGCAGTTTTACTGAATTCACAAAACAAAAGTTATTTTATACTTTGTTATATATGACCTGGGAATGGAGACCAGTTGCCAATAGCTGCAATATTAGACCAAACTTGACCAATAAAATCCTAAAGGTTCAAATTAACATATTAAGAAAACAGAACGAACGTTTTCGTTTAGAAAAAAATGAGAGCCAAACAACTTCGAATGACTTCTTTTTGCCCACCTTGTATACTTCTCTAAGTTTCAAGTATGCTTTTTATTTTCTATCAGGTTGATTATGCATTCGTGCAGAGTTTCGTAACGCCCAAAAGTAATGGTGGTTAGAAAAACCTTCTGACTAAAAATCAATCTCTTTACGCATGCCCGTCCGTCCGTCTGGCTAGGTGTCCATGCATTTTTTATTTAAATCGATACATTTGAAGCACACAAGGGTTACACCATTAAAATCTTAATAAAATAACTTTCATTTAAGATCCTTTTTTCCATAAAACCAAAAATTAAAGGTGTCGTTTTTACAGAAACAACTGCTTTAAGTTTATACACTTTATCTCAAACTTTTGAACTCAATTAACTAAAAAATGCTAAGAAAAACATTTTAAATGAGTTTCACGGTAAATAAGGATTATCCTTTTTAAACCTTGTCACGTTAAGAGACTAAACGCTGTATTATCTATTAAGTTGTGAAATTTAAAAGTATTTTATTTTGCTTAAAACTTTTATTTCTACTAAATCATTTAGATTTTTGCTCATTAAAAATTTATCTTCAAAACTTTGCTTTTAAAGGGCCATTAAGGATCTTTGTTAGACTTTTTTTAAAAAAATAACTTCTTTTACTGGTATTACATTAATTTAAATATTTTTGCAGCAAGTCCCACGATTTCGAACGTTTTCACTTGAGTTGATTTTTAACGAACAACAGCTGACCCATGTCCCAATAAAAAGTTAGAGCACGATATCTCGAACGAAAATGAAACGAAGCGAAAACGTCAGCATTTTAATATAAGTTTGCGTCTCAATAAGTAATTTGTTTATTTTGTGGATGAACACAAATATTAACATTAGTCACATTTATTTAATTGCACTTCTTGACGAGACAAATTCATGTCAAGATAAATGTCAAATTCAGTATATTTTTATAAAACTAGTAAAAAAAATCTTTTTTTTTTTTGGGTTTTGACATTTGCCTAGTCATGGATTTATATTGTCAAGACATATAACAAATAAAAAGTTATTGTTGGTAAAGGCCGACCATATTTTACCCGACACTACAACTTTTTTTTTATAACAGGCATCATCATCACATTTAAAAAAAATTAAGTACTTTATAATGATATTCGATAGTGCAGCTTAATTGTAAATATATTTTCTTTTTTGTTGAAAACTATTAAAGAAAGATTTGGTGTCAATGCCAAAATTCTTAAAGGGTTTCTGTGTAAAGATCTACTACAGAAGGAAGAGTGAATAATTTACCCATTTTAACAAAATGTGTTTTGCTCATTTCTATTTAAAAAATTCCTTGAATTTATATTTCGATAGAAATATTATTTGTTCGTTCTGCGATTAAATATAATTTTCCTAAGAAGAACTTGCGTAGGACAAATAATAGATTATGGGACGATAAAAATGATATGTATTTATACAACTGATAAAACAAAATCTTAAGTATATGCGACATATAACAAATATAGAGTAATATTCGAAGGAGCTGAAAGGGCCTATTCCGGTAGAAAATTTGTGTGAAGATATAAAAATATGGGCAGATCATCAAAAATTCCAATAAAAATCTTGTCTGTGAAAAATTTTGTTAATATATCTTACTAAATGTGCCCTGAACTTTGATTTAAACAAGATATGTACACCCATCCAGTCAGATGAAAAGACGGCTGGACGGATATGCTTTCACTAAAATAATTCCGAGTGGGATAAAATGCGGGCATTTGCCCAAAATTCTTAAGCGTTACAAAATATCTTCAAAGTTGCATAATGCTCTTCTCCTGAAAAAGAAAAAACTCTTTTGGTTTTTCATTTGCTTTAAACAAAAAGTTATTTTGTATTATATTTTAAACGTCATTTGCGGCATATAAAAGTAGTGCCGGGTTATATTATTAATTTTAGAATTTGTTAGTTTAACTTCGGCGTATTTTTTTTTGATAAATATTTATACGCTGCAAATGCAAAGCCAGGCGAACCAGAAGTCGAAACGCAGTGAAACGATTCTGCGAATGAAAACGAGGCACTGCTTCTCGATCGCTTTTGTTTTATTTCGACATAGTAGGACTGGCGGTTAATATGTAAAATAAAAATGTTAAAGTAAAAAAAATTTTAATTAATCTTTAGTTAAACATTTCCTTTTTAATATTTTCTATTACACCACTAACGACCAAAACACTTGGTGTCAATTAATGACCTAAAAGTATATTTTAGATTTCAGTTGAGCAGTTTAACTGTATCAACAAAAAATTCTTTATACAAGAATATTTTCATAACTTTTTGTAAGGCAGATACACACACTCGCGCAAATCCATACAGAAACAGCAAAATTATATATACTTATACATATTGCAAGTTTTTATGTTTCTACTCTGACATGTATGCTTAACTTGTTGAAAGACTCAAATTGATTAAAAAGTTTGGAACATAAAAAATGTTTTTGCTTTTCTATGTCGAAAACAAAACACTAAAATTTTAGTGGTTCTCCATGGAAACCTTTGGTTGTGTTTTAGAAAAACATCACATAATTTATTAATTTTACCATACAAAAATTTTGTTTTTTCTCCTTAAGCTGAATTTTAAAAAGATATAATAAATTTACTTGAGCAATTCTATTTAATATGAATCCTAATACATTTTTACAAAAAGTAATTTTAAATACGTATGTATATGGTTGATTTTGGAATTACCGGCTAATTTGGCAGAATTTTTTCCATCCAAGTTTGTTCGTTAATTTATTAAAATAAGAGGTACTCGACTTAATATGTGTATACACATTAATTTTTTAATTTTTTATAAAAAAGTAGACCGATAATATTCAATATAACACATACTATATTCATTTCGTTGCTTCCTACACAAAATCATTGGTAGACTTTCCACCAAATTTTTGAAAATAATTCCGACAATTATCTGTTTTCATTTTAAAATTTCAACCTACTTAA
The DNA here is from genome assembly GCA_963583895.1 of Melanophora roralis. NCBI lineage: Eukaryota > Metazoa > Arthropoda > Insecta > Diptera > Rhinophoridae > Melanophora > Melanophora roralis. The sequence goes on along the minus strand of OY757187.1, from coordinate 56,770,828 downwards.
TGAGACTAATAAAAAAAAAAACAAAAAACTATCATAAAATACTACCAAAAACCAGTTTTTTACTAATTTTTTAAAGGAAAAAAATTTAAAGAAATAATATTAAAATCTCTTGATTTTTAAAAAATGTAGTTTCATACCATCAAGTTGGTATATTTTATTTGATTTTTCGATGTTTCCTTTGGACTGATTTTTTTCTACGAAAATTCCATAATAAATAGAACTTTCGGTCCCTGTTTACAATATGGTAACCAGACTATACGTATACGTAATAGTTTTTATATTGTTGCTTATACGTATATCCGCTGATCTTGTCTTGTATTACAAATTAAAACAAAAAAATTGGTTTAATCTCTAAAAACCACACCTCACATTCCGAAATATTAGTGGATATATATCTTTTCATGCCATGTTCTACATATGGCAGTTTTCTGTTATCAGTTTTTTTGCGACTAGATGAACGCAAATACCGTATTTATTTTTTGGTTAAAAAAAATATATTACTATTATTTAGAGCCGGAAATAAATCTGCTAATTTTGTGACCGATGTTTTAATAATTATTATTTTTAATACAAATTTTTTGATTTTTAGTTTGGCTTTAGTTCATATAATTTCTTTTTTATTAGAAGAAATTATTATTTTCCGTTAGTGTTGAAAGAAACTTTCAATTTGAAAAAAAGCTGATTTCTTCTACCGCTACTAGCCGAGTAGAATGCATTTTCGAAAGCAGCTACGCAATCTCATCATCAGCACTCTTTGAACGCAGCAGCAGTGCATATGGTTGTAAACATCACCTATTTAACTTACATGTAACAGAGAAAAGTATAACGGTATCAGTGTTTTCCTTCTGTTTTTATTTTGTAAGTCAGGACGAGTAAACATCAACCTATTTAACTTACATGTAACAGAGAAAAGTATATCGGTATCAGTGTTTTCCTTCTGTTTTTATTTGTAAGTCAGGGAAGAATCAGCTTTTTTCAAATTGAAAGTTTCTTTCAACACTAACGGAAAATAATAATTTCTTCTAATAAAAAAAGAAATTATATGAACTAAAGCCAAACTAAAAATCAAAAAATTTGTATTAAAAACAATTAGTTCAACAATAAATAAAAATTAATTATTATTTTTTTAAATTTGTTTAAAGAGTAGAGAATAAAAAGGATTACCATGACCACTATGAAGTAAAAAACTGAAGAAATACTTTTTGACCGCATAGTTGTTTTTCGACCTAAATTTTGGGTAATAGTACCATATATAATACTTGTGGAAAAATAATTCAAAAACATACAAAAAATTAAGCAAAAATATACAAAAGTTATTTTTGTCTACTTAAATAGTTGTTTTTGTTAAACAGCCTGGGTAGATCATCAGTGTTTAGTTACATGTATGTAGACGTATAATCTCAAAAAAGTATACGAAAAAAAGTTAAAAATTTTATTAAAAAATTATTTCTTAGCTTGCTTCTGACCCCAGTTGGAATTAACAGTCCCTTTTTTTGTAAAATTGTTATCCAAAAAAAATGCAAAAAAAGCTAACAACTCTTAATTTAGTTGATTTTTTTTCCTGGGTCATCAGTTCTTCGTCTTAAAAAATTTTTAAAAGCAGCAAAAATGCCAAAGAAAAATATTTTTTTCTCCACTTTTTTACCTAAAAAGCCGCTGTAAATATTTAAAAAACGCAGACAATGTTTTCCGGAGTCAATTTAAGTACTACGGACCCAGGTACTGGCGTATGCATGTATGTATGCATGTACATAAGTATGTATGTATTTACATACACGTGTATGTACACATGTATGTATGTTTACATGTTTAAATGTACATATGTATATACAAACATACTACATATAAATTGGCTTGCGCCGAAATCAGTAATCATACCTTATGTGTTTATCTACTTTGTTATGATTTTTTTTATTTTTTATTAATATTATACAAAAGAATTTGTTAGTGGTGCTTGTCATAACAGGTTTATTGTAATATTTCAAGTACGAAATCATCGGCTGAAATCATATAGCTTGGTACTTTAAAGATCAATGTGAAGGGTATATAATATTCGGCACATCCGAATATAGTGCTCTTGCTTGTTTATTCTTAAGTTTTCTAAAATAAAAAGCAACATTAAGAAGTTTTAATAAGTTGAAAGTCAAAACGGGTCTTAAAAGATAGATATAATTTTTTATACATATGTATTAATTTAAAGATCCCTTACCACACTTATGGCAAATTTTGCAAATCATGCAATAAAAACTACAGACTAGTTTGAAGTTTAACCACATGAAGTTGCCTGACTCCCCAATTGATAAATTTCCTCTGGGCTACTGGATAACTGCATTATCTGCAATCGTCTTTTTTTTTTCTTTTTTCTTTTAACATCAAAACCTTCTTAATATACCTCTCAAGCATTAGGGAGCAAGATTAAAGAGGGAAAAAACCGGGCCTCCTCCTCTGTAATGTTTTCTGCTCAACTTACTCTTCTATAATCTTGCTACTTAAGGCCAGAATATATTATTTCCCTCATTTGATTTCTTGTCCAATCTAAATAAGACTTTTTTAAACTCCTTAGATTAGTCGAATTCCCTTCGATCACCACTATTTTTATAAAGTTATATATTTCCTGCCAGAATTCAAAGAACGTTAACAGCATCCTAAATACTTGATTTTATTAAGAAAGCTTAATTTTATTTAAATTCAGCATTGAACAAATAAGTAAGCCAAAATTAATTACTTAATTCCATGTCTGTAACGAGCATTGGACTAATTACCATGTTTAAATTCGTTTCAGCAATATAAACTACTAGTGTTTTTTTGTAAATTGTCACAGATTTCCATAAAACAATTAAAAAAAAATTATTTTTTAACGAAAATTTTTTTTATACAAAATCCCTCAAAACTGCCATTATAAGTACTTTTTTCATAAAAACCGCCATTATACAATAAAATTTAAAATCACAAAATATTGCCAAAAAAAATGTAAAAAGAAGTAAGCAAAACTAACTAACTCATGCATTAATAAATTGTTTATAAAATTATTGTTTTTTTTTCTCTCTTTTCCATTTAAAAATTAAACTTTTTAAAAAACATATTTATGCTACTTTGACAATTACTTTTATGGCTTAAATATTGCGAAAAAGGACCTCAAAAAGAATCACTAAGGATAGAGGAAGAGTTGTTTGTCTGCAACCTAAAAATTATTTACTTTTGTACACAAATTATAAGACAATGAACAAGAAAAGACCAGATGAAAGGCATAAAAATAAGGAAAAAAACAAAAATAAAGTAAAAAGAAGGCAAAGTTTTGTGCTGCAGAAAGTGTTAAGAAATGATAACAAACTGGCAAAAGTTTTGTGAACCAAGTAAATACTTATGACATACAAAAACAAAACTTAAATTTTAAAATAAAAAAAGAAAAACAAAATGGAATGAAATGTAATGTAGTATACTTAGAGTTTTTCAACATGAATATTATAGTAGTTCTTGAAGTTCATTCTGTTTCTCTCTCTCTGTTTTAAAGAAACAGATATTAGTTGCAAGTTTTAAGAAGAAAGTTAAAAATGGCTAAAAACATTAACTATAACTCAATATAAGGACAAGTCTTATTTGAAGCCATTAATTTACTTTTTTTATATTTTAAATGGATTAGAAAGTTTTATAAAAAAAATTATGATAGAAAATAAAACAATAAGAAATCAAAAATGTTAATGAATCTGTTTACATTTGTAATTGCAACTAATTAAAGAATACAAATTACGTCAACTGCTTTGGATAACAAATATAAAGTTTGAAAAATAAAAAAGCATTAATCTCTCATGCAACTGTTGGTTTCTTAATGACGTTATAAAGATACATCAACCATAATATGCATAACCATTCAGAAAAATGTATACCTAAGCTATAAAGCCAAAAAATATCCTGCTAATAATATTTTGATATATATGCAAATAGTCTTGGAGGGGTTAAAACGATTTCCATAAAACCTGAAGCTCTAGGAATTACACTGACACATGTTGTTGGTTGTTGGCACTGCAGTGTCTGCTTAAAATTTTCGGTCTTGAAGATGTTTAAGAAACAGAAATTTTAAAACGGACCAAGCTTGACCATATTTTATTCCACTATTATACACCACTATTTGTTTCATATTAAGTATGGCTGTTTTCCTACACAGTATACTTTGCATCACTAAATTTCAACTTCTTCCCTTATACACTTCTTGCAATTTTGACAACGCATTTTGCTTTCGGGACATTAATATAGCTGTAAACAACTCATTTGGAAGCAGAAGATATTATCAAAAACTTAATCTTTTCTTTCAGGAAGAACTTGAAATTTTGTAATGCAAGGCATTCTGCGTTAAAGAAAACAGCCTATCAAACAATTCCAAAAATTTGTGCAGGCTAAGGTAACTTGCATGAGTGGTGGACCGAGCTTTACCAAAGCTTTTAAAGGGTGATTTCTATTTTAGTGAAACCTTAACATGCTTTAATACACCTGTATAGCAATACTAACCCATAATTTATACGTTTAAGTGTTGTTTTCGGGAACGGGACTAATATCAAACCTATGGTATACTATAAACTAATAACAGTGAAATTCAGCGTAGTTACTAGTGGAAAGAGACCATAATTGCAAGACTTATAAATTTTGTGCAAACCTAAAAATTTTTGACACTTACTTTCTCAAATACAAATTGGAAATTCAAAAGGCGAATTTTTTTAATTTGCCCTAATTCCATCTCTTTTAGTGTACCAAGTTATAACATTTTGTCCCATATTCATAATATTTTTTTGTTGGTTTATAAAAGGCTTATTTGACAAAATTCTGTGAAATAATTTTAAAATAAGCCCATTTTATATCTGTGCAATATATGCTTTTTAGTACGTGGCTAGATATCGGATATTACTTGGTATTTACCGATATGTGAATAAATACTGGTAAAACCCTTTCTTGGGAATTTTTAAGATATCTTTAAGAAGCATTGAAAACAGAGCATCTGACATTTTGTGTGGAGCTGTATACGGACACAAATATTTACTTCTACATTGCCAAAATAATTGTTCGTGCATCCGCTAACTGTTAAGTAGAATCCTATAACAAACACTTTGTGATTTAGCATGGGTTCCATATAAATCTCAGTCACAATTAACCTTAAAAGCTAAGAAAACTGATACAACTTAAAGATATTTACTAATGCTTCCCCTAGCATCATGTCAACACCTCTTACAACCCTAACTTAATATATATTTAATATAATATACTTAATATAAATTTTATAGTGGCGTAGGTTATAATAGGGTCAGGTTTGGTCAATTAAAACATTCCTTTTTGTTTTTATTTTTAAAACCTAAAATAAAAACTTGAGTATTTATCAATGTTTTTCCAACTTTTATATGTTACCTGGTATTTACAATTTAGGTATTTACCAATTTTCTATCTCTATACACAGCTAGATTAAATAATCACAAATAAAGTTCTGATAGGATTACAACAACCAAAAAATATTTTAATATATCACTTGCAATCACCGAATTTTTTTAACAAAAGTACTACAAACCATTTCAAAACTACAGCTACAACAATAAGGAAAAGATTATTCAGTTTATATTATCGAATTTGAAGAAAACAGTTTGAACCGCATGAACTTGGTTGGCAACAAATTCGGTGGTGATTAAGAACTTGTTTTTTCTATGTTGTTTATTCAAGGCATTTGCTTTTTGGACTTGCAGGATTTATTTTGTTTACTTTTTCCACATATGTGTGTTTATTTAAATTTTTATTGTTTAACTTTAAATTGATTAGTAATTTTAGTTCATTTTTTGTATATATATTTTTGCTTTTATGTTATTTCTTGCTGTTTTTCCTTTTTTGATTTTTTCAAACTTTCAATTATCTAAGTGAACAAAATATTTATAAGTTTTTCCACGTTTATTGAAACAGTATCAATATTTTTTGAATACTTCTTTTGCTTTGCAAATTTTGAATTTTGTGGAACTTAAGTGATATTTCTTGGGCTGTCATAAAGGATTTAAAATGGCTGTGTAATCAAAAAACGCCAGTATAGTACACGTTTGACCACAGAAACAAAGGAAATTAATTTTAAAAACAATTTAAAAGCATATACGATCGCTTATTGCTATAAATAAGAAATCATTTGAAAAGAATTTTCGCCACAAATATAGAAAACCAAAAAAAAATCAACTTTCGTTTGGTAATATTTCGCAATTTTTAACCCTGGAGTACTAATGTTAGTCATTTCGACTAACACTAATCTTCTTTTCGTGCATAGCTTCTTTGTTGTCATACCGATCGCTCTCATTTTTTTCGTAATTTCCTTCGATAGTGTTCTCTTGCTGTAAGCAGTTTAATTTCAGCAGTAGGTATTATTATTTTTTAGTTCTTAGGGTCATGTTAGTCAATTGGACTAACAATTAGTAACAACGTAACTTTTTGATATACATAAAAACATTTCAATTTTGGAATCAAAATTGTTGTTTTGTTAAATGTTTTATTACAAAACACAAAACTAGGTTAAAAAAAGGGTTGAGTAATGATTTCATTACAAAGTTTTTTGAGTTTTTGACTGACGAAGATGAAAGTTTGAGTGTGCTTAGTGATACAGTGTATGCAACATACAAGCAAATATTTTAATAATGAATTTTTTTTATGTGATTATTATTTTATTATTATTTTATTTACAATTGAATTATTTATTTTAGTTATCGTATTCTTCAATTGAATTATTAATTTTAAGATAATTTTGACATTAATTTTTTTTTATTTCTTTGTTGATTTGTTTTAAAAACGTACTTTTTTACCATGGATTCTAATCGTCTGACAAATTGTGATAAAATTAAAAAAATAAACTAGTATTTATATAATAGTATTTGTAGACATTTTAATTTAAATTTATTTTTTTTAAATAAAGTGAAGCATGTATCCACAACTATGCTTAAAATTTGGGTTTTATAAAACAATATTGAAAGTAGCACTTCTTATGAAATATTTATTTTTTTTTTAATTTTTATACATGTAGAAGACTTTAAGACTTCGCCTTTAAGAAAAAATTTTCCAACTATCGCACATAGATCTGAAAAATTTGGATATATACTTATGTTAGTCGATTTGACTAACAATTAGTATTAGTGTACACAAAAAATATATTAGTACTCCAGGGTTAAATTTCTTTTGGTCTAGACAATAGCTTTCAATTTGCTTCGTTCACTTAGGGTTGTTAACCGTCCTCTTTTTTTTGGACACTGTCCTTTTTTGGGCATCCGTCCTTGAAAAAAATCGGCGTCCGGAAAAGTCGTACATTTTTTAACAAACGAAAATTAAGTTATTTCGCAAAATGCAATGGCTTATAATAAAATTAATGGTATTATAATACATATATGGATACAATAATTTTTTTTATATTTTTCCGAAAATAACGTGTCTTTTATTGTTTAAAAAACGATGCCAACCTCGTTAAAATTGTGTTTTAACTTTTTATCATGTTTTTTTTTACTTACTAACTTGAAGTACCCTGTTTTCAGAATTCTTATCTTACATATTTTCTTCAAGTACTTTGCTTCTGAATTACTTTAAAAGTATATTTTTGCCGTTAAAGCAATTTTTTTTTTTTTTTAAGTTTATTGTGACTTAAGCC
>OY757187.1:56716844-56762986 GCA_963583895.1 Melanophora roralis | reverse complement strand
TCAGAGTTGGCCTTAGTGCAATAAAGTGTACGACCGACCCCTATTAGTTTGCCCTCTCAAACATATTCTTAGAACATACTTACCCCCTATCTCCACGCCCTAATGGGGTTGCCATACAAAATTTACAAAAATGATAAATGCCCACAACTTCTACACAGTTGGCCTTAGAGCAATAAAGTGTACGACCGACCCCCATTAGTTTGCCCTCCCAAACATATTCCTAGAACATACTTACCCCCTATCTCCACGCCCTAAGGGGGTTGCCATACAAAATTTACAAAAATGATGTAAAAATGCCCACAACTTCTTCAGAGGTGGCCTTAGAGCAATAAAGTGTACGACCGACCCCCATTAGTTTGCCCTCCCAAACATATTCCTAAAACATACTTACCCCCTATCTCCACGCCCTAATGGGGTTGCCATACAAAATTTACAAAAATGATAAAATGCCCACAACTTCTTCAGAGTTGGCCTTAGAGCAATAAAGTGTACGACCGACCCCTATTAGTTTGCCCTCTAAAACATATTCCTAGAACATACTTACCCCCTATCTCCACGCCCTAATGGGGTTGCCATACAAAATTTACAAAAATGAATAAATGGCCACAACTTCTTGAGAGTTGGCCTTAGAGCAATAAAGTGTACGACCGACCCCCATTAGTTTGCCCTCCCAAACATATTCCTAGAACATACTTACCCCCTATCTCCACGCCCTAATGGGGTTGCCATACAAAATTTACGAAAATGATAAAATGCCCACAACTTCTTCAGAGTTGGCCTTAGTGCAATAAAGTGTACGACCGTTCCCTTATAGTTTGCCCTCCCAAACATATTTTTAGAACATACTTACCCCCTATCTCCACGCCCTAATGGGGTTGCCATACAAAATTTACAAAAATGATAAAATGCCCACAACTTCTACACAGTTGGCCTTAGAGCAATAAAGTGTACCACCGACCCCTATTAGTTTACCCTCCCAAACATATTCCTAGAACATACTTACCGCCTATCTCCACGCCCTAAGGGGGTTGCCATACAAAATTTACAAAAATGATGTAAAAATGCCCACAACTTCTTCAGAGGTGGCCTTAGAGCAATAAAGTGTACGACCGACCCCCATTAGTTTGCCCTCCCAAACATATTCCTAAAACATACTTACCCCCTATCTCCACGCCCTAAGGGGGTTGCCATACAAAATTTACAAAAATGATGTAAAAATGCCCACAACTTCTTCAGAGGTGGCCTTAGAGCAATAAAGTGTACGACCGACCCCCATTAGTTTGCCCTCCCAAACATATTCCTAGAACATACTTACCCCCTATCTCATCGCCCTAAGGGGGTTGCCATACAAAATTTACAAAAATTATGTAAAAATGCCCACAACTTCTTCAGAGTTGGCCTTAGAGCAATAAAGTGTACGACCGACCCCTATTAGTTTCTTCTCCCAAACATATTCCTAGAACATACTTACCCCCTATCTCCTAGCCCTAATGGGGTTGCCATACAAAATTTACAAAAATGATAAAATGCCCACAACTTCTTCACAGTTGGCCTTAGATCAATAAAGTGTACCACCGACCCCTATTAGTTTACCCTCCCAAACATATTCCTAGAACATACTTACCGCCTATCTCCACGCCCTAAGGGGGTTGCCATACAAAATTTACAAAAATGATGTAAAAATGCCCACAACTTCTTCAGAGGTGGCCTTAGAGCAATAAAGTGTACGACCGACCCCCATTAGTTTGCCCTCCCAAACATATTCCTAGAACATACTTACCCCCTATCTCCACGCCCTAATGGGGTTGCCATACAAAATTTACAAAAATGATAAAATGCCCACAACTTCTTCAGAGTTGGCCTTAGAGCAATAAAGTGTACGACCGACCCCCATTAGTTTGCCGTCCCAAACATATTCCTAGAACATACTTACCCCCTATCTCCACGCCCTAATGGGGTTGCTATACAAAATTTACAAAAATGAATAAATGCCCACAACTTCTTCAGAGTTGGCCTTAGAGCAATAAAGTGTACGACCGGCCCCCATTAGTTTGCCCTCTCAAACATATTCCTAGAACATACTTACCCTCTATCTCCACGTCCTAAGGGGGCTGCCATACAAAATTTACAAAAATGATATGAAAATGCCCACAACTTCTTTAGAGTTGGCCTTGGAGCCTATTTAAAAATTAGAAATATTTCATAAGTAAAAAAATGGTTAAAAATAAAAAAAGTTTTGGATTGCGAAAGGTCAATGTGAAGGGTATATAAGATTCGGCACAGCCAAATATAGCGCTCTTACTTGTTTTTTTTTTGACATTTAAAACTTTCTACATAATTTATACTTTTAAAATATGTGAAACCGAAAAACAAAATTTGGCAGTGGAATACTTCAGTTTTACAAAAAATAATAACTGAAAATTATAACTTTACAGAAAATCCGTTTTTCGTTGTAGTTTATTTTTTAAATAACAATCATAAAAATTTAAAATATTAATTTCTTGGTAGAATTAGAAAATTTTCATTGATTTTTAACTTTACGGAAAACTTTTTAAATGAACTACAATCAGTTAATGTAAATTTTTTCTGAGTGTACATTTGAAATGTTTTCATATGAGAAGCTACTTCCAGGCTTCTATCAAAAACATTTTTCTTTTAAATAAAAAAAATATATATAAAATAAATATGTAGAAGGTTTGAGATCGATAGTTTTAATAGCTTCCACTTGTCCTTCTCCAATGCAACTGATTTATTTACAGCATGTTGATATTATCGTAAAATTACTTTTTGTACAACAGCTGCTATAGTTTCTGAGGTATAGCGAGAGAAAAAATTCTTAAAAATTGATTATTTGGCTGAACCTCCCCCTGCAGCGGAGCAACAAATTTTCTTCAGCATGAGGCATTTTTGTGTATTTGTATTTGAATATATATAAAGTTGACAGCACTTATAGTTTCCGAGATATAGCGTTTCAAAAATTTCTTTTAAGAAGTTCATTTGTATGGGGGCTGTTTCTTCCCCTGCTTCTGCCAACAGCATATACGCATTATTGCGGGATTACTCGTAGGATATTTGAAGATAATTGATGTCATAGTTTTCTGAATAAAAAGTGTTTGTAACCCCCAAATATGGTAGTTTAGCTTTTTTTAATTTTGGTTTTTTATCTAGTACAAATTAAAAACGAATAGAAAGGATAGTTGTGACTTATTTTATAATTTTAGCCTTTAAAATCATTATATTTAAGCTCTTTTATACATTTTTAGAAAAGTTTGTTCTTTTTAACCTATTTATTTTCCGGGTTAATTATCAAAACCATTTCCTAAATAGTTCTCTTATCCAATAAAGGTGTTCAAAAGTGCAAGCGAACATAAAAAATTAGCAAACTTTCAGTGTTTTTATCAAGTTTTTTAGGCAAAAAATAAGAAAAAGTGGTTAAAAACTAATAGTGACTGCTGGTTTATCAAAGCAACCACAATGACCTAGATATATTACGAATTTTATTTTTTACATGCAAACTTAAACAAAAATCAGCAAATTCTTTTGTATGTTACTTTTGTTTTTGTTTTAATTGCAACTGCTGTTGCTTTTGGCTCTCCTCAAAGTTAAGTGATTACTTTGGTCTCAGGTTACACCTTTCAAGATAATTAAAAACTAAAAAAAAGGCCAAGTCTTAAGAAATATTAAAGAGACATTAAATAAAGAAGAAAATTAGAATAACTATCAAATGCAAAACGAAAAACAAAATGACATATAAAACAAATTCATATTAATGTGTTTTAAATCTTTGCTTCAAAGGTTTCTAAGTGCACTTGGATATAGGCTTTTATTGGTGACACAATTTTTTTAAAGCAAAATTAATTCTTTTCCAAAACATAAAGATGAGATTTATTTTAAGTGCAATAATAGCATTCCAACACACAAAAGAAATTTCTACTCTTTGTTGCCCACAAAAAAAGATACACAAATACCAAATTTAATTAATTTTTTAAGAACTTTCTTAGTTAAACGATGTAAAAATATAACAACGTTCTAAGTAAGTTGTTTCAATTATAATGCGGAGGAAAAGTTCAAAGGGAAACTAACATGAAAAAATTCTGCAAGAAAGAACCTGGGCTTATAGCCAGAGGCAGCAAACCAGTTAAGAACAATGATTGTAAGAAAAATTTTACTTTTATATCCAGCGATGTGCTCAACTTGATGTCGCTGCTGTCATAAGAATAATGAAACAGGCACCATTGGATGTCATTCTTCACCTTCTTTACCACGGTACCTTTTAAATATGTATAAGGTAATGGAGGTGGTAGCAATATACTTACCCAGACTGAGAGTCAAAGTGAAAAAAGTTTTATAATATTTTACATACTGGGATCTTATGCACAACTGAGTCAAATTATTAAAATCGGTACCAAAAACGGGCTTCATGGAAGTGAACACAGAGAAAACACTGCTGGTAATAATCCCTGAGTACGGTTGTTGGCTGGAATTTGATAGCTTGAGTGATGGGTGTATAGAGTTAGATATTGAATTTCAGTTGAATTTATGTAACGCCGTCAGCATCTACTTCATGTAAGAGGACATAAAATAATTTTTTAAATTATCTAAAGATAGTTGTGTCTTCCTAGTAGGGACCCTGCCCATTTTTAAGCGACAAGAGTAATAGTAAAAAATGTCTCAAGGGACAGTAAGGATACTATTTTTTTACAGTTATCCATCCCATACTTCCTTGTATATGCAATACAAGAAGCTTTGAAAAAGCAGGTAATAAGATTGGGCTATGAATCATCCTAGGCCGTTGCATGGCTCCAATCAAAGACAATGTACTATCAATTGTATTTTCTTTATAGAAAACAGAAGTATTACACTTAGTACTCCATAGAAGGACAATAAATAACTCGTAGAAGAAAAATTAAAAAAGTTTATTAAAGGTACAGAAAAATATAACAAAACATGACAAATGGTCCAAAAAGGAAATTTTGTACCCGCAAGCGATTTGAGGATTTTGGCTTATACCATCATCTTAATATGGTCCGACAAGATCATAAAATGATCCTCCTTGTATTCACCAAAGTGCCGATGTTGCCTTTACGCAACTGTCATGCATTGAAAAATTAGAGGCTCCACTGTGCTAAACACGCTTGCGTCCTCGAAAGAGAGATAGTAATCAACCGCATTTTGTTTTCACTTTATCAACAACGGCTTGCTGCTGCAGTGAATGGTAAGAATACCCGTGAGTAGCGGTAGGTCTTCTGTACCCAATGATAAAAAAGTTTTGTTTTATATGCTGATGCTTTTTTTCAAAAGAATTCACACCCTGCATCCTGTAGCTTGAGCGAAACACCAACTCGTTGTCCTTTAAGTTTGTTGTAAAATTTGCGCAGTAGAGTAAAAACCGATCTAGAATACTGGGAACTGACACTGATCCCTTTTCTATTAATCTCTTTGCAAGCTTATTTTCAGATACCGTAGAGTGCTCCGGAGGCCAGTGAATTGTAATACCGCTTAGTCTATGATTTGTTGAAGTGCTAACAGTCCTAGATAATCTTCGAGCTAACTAGTCTGGAATTTAGTGTTCTAACAGCAGCTTGGCTGACAACATATATCTCAAATTACTCTCATTTTAGGACATTTTTCATTTGATATAAATTTGCGGCTCGGATATTTTCAACTATCAATACCTCGAATTCACTGGAGTGCTCATTTAGTCTGCACGACTCTAAGGTTAAAAGAATTTGACACGTCAGCTTTAAAGTAAGTGGAAATATTTCTACATTGATCACTCCAGGACCAATAAGCAATTCAAAGCCCATTGTGAAGATATGGTGACAAGTAGTTACTATAACAAAAGTTGTATAAAAGCTTTGGTGAGACTACTAAATACTTAAGAGTCATGCTTTATTATCCTACGGGCACTTTAAAAAAGCTGCCAATGAAAATCCAAACGAGCTTACTTGTAGTGGCTTGCCTGTCCTCAAAGTGTTAGAAGGAAACTGTAAGACTTAAAATTGTTGCTATTATGGTAAAGTCAGGACGTTGATGCATAGTATAATAATGTTTCAATGTTTCTACAGCTGCTTTTAGAAAGCTATTTCTTTGGCTACACTCAAAAAATTATTTTTGTATAATCGACTGGAAATGGTATTTAAAATAACAGGATATTAAATTTAAAAATCCTATAACAAGATAATAATTACAATAGCAAAATATTTAACTTAAATTCAGACGTCAAAAAATTAATTATTAAATTTGTCTAAAATTAACTACATTTTATGTCATTTACAGCAAAACACAAAATAGAAGAAAAAAAATTAACAAAAATAACTGAAAAAATTAACTGCAACTGAAAATCATTGTTATCGTGCAGTTGGAGTTTTGAGCAACTCTTCAAACCAGTTAAAATAAATATTCTCTTAATACTTAATTGTTTTTTCATTAAAAAAACTAACGGAAAACTACCTTAATACCCTACAGTCAGTTACTGCAATAACTTTTTAAATTACATTGATACTCATGAACATGGAACATTTGTGTCCAGGGACCATGATTGGGGCAACTACTAGTCAATATCCAGTGTAAACTTGTTTTAATTTCAGTAATAAACTTAATATCTGCTTTGTTTTTGCTTATAGACTTCTTTGCCCTTTAAGGATCCAGTTGACATCTGTACGGATGTAGGGGGGCGATTTTTAGTATTATCTTTCTTTTAAACCCAGCAAAATTAATATAATTACCAAAGTAATTTCTAAGCATTATTTCTTATTCCCCGAAACAATCAGACTTGAAGGCTTAAAAATATATATTCAGTTTCAGTTGCGATAAACAAAATTGTCACCAATCATTACATTAAGTTGCGACCGCAGATATTTTGATTATAGCTGCAAGCTGTTGGTGTGTATTTTTGTGCTAGCTTATAGTTTTAAAAGTTTAAAGGAACTTTTTTCTAAAGGTTTATATGGATGTAATTTATCTCTTTACTTTGCTAGGGAAATTTGCTTGAAAATTTTAACATAACTTATAACAAAACAAAAATGCTTTTTCAAAAACCGATTATGGAATACTCTCTTATTAAAATAATATGGCAATAACTTTTGAGAAAGGCTTTGCAAAAAACTAAATAGGTTATTTTTGACTTAGAAGCAACAAATATGCAATCATTCTAAATTTTGCACAAGTAGACTTTAGCAAATAGTTATTTTTGTAAAAGATTTTTGGTGCTTGCGACAAAACAATTTAATATCACAAGCTTTTGTAACTGACTTTAACTTATTTTCTAGGGGTACTTATTTATTAACTAGGTCATCTTTAAAAAATCTTATTCATTTAAAAATTACCACAAATTCATTCTGCTACCGCTTTTATAAGTTTTCACCTTAAAAAATGCATAAGGCCTAATTAGCAGCAAGAGAAAACCTCTTATCAATAATGAACAAATTGCAGCTTCAGAAAACAATACAATTAATTACTAATCCGGCAACCTTTTCTTCTAGATTTACGAGAAATTTAAAGGAAATTTTGTAATTCTCCTGTAGAATTACAAGTCTTTTTTTCACTAGAAACAAATGCAATCCATTATAAGGAAGTGTTTAAGAGTAAATACAAAATCCTATAAACAAGATATTTAATCAACGTGTTTCAAAACACAAAAACCGAAAACTAAAAACAAAAAAAAAAACAATAAATTTAACAATAATATAAACAATGGCAGCAACAATTTAGTGCCTAAAGTACACAAGCAAATTAAAAACTGCAAAAAAGAAAAAAAATATGGGGAAAAATCCTAACATACAATAACAACCAAAGTAAAATCCGAAAAACAACAAAGTTGTAACAGAATACAACCAATTGAATTTTTACTGCTTTTGTTGCTACTTGTTTGTTTGAGTTGTTTATTTTCAGGACTTTTTTTTATTATTTATTTTATTTTGTTTTATTTTCTTTAAATTGTGTAAAATTGAAAAAAAGTTATATTAAATTTACAAAATTGTTTTAAAACACAGACGGAGTAAGGTAAATGTGTGTATAAGGGCATTGTTAAGAGGAAAGTGTTGGCAGTCAAGGTATTTTTCATTGTGTTTTCTGAGCACATGAGCTCTTTTGTTTCAAATTGCTGTGTAAAATCATATGTGAAAGTGCTCATGATGCTGTCGATTTTTAGTATCAACTAACACATTCACACAAATACCACGAATACTTAAATTATAGTCATCAAACATTTTAAACGTCCGTATGTATGTATGTATGCATGCATGCATGGCTGTGTATCCAATGGTATAATAAATATTCTTAGTTTTATTATTTATATATCATATCATACATACATGCATGCATATGTTACACTGCTAACAAGGATATGATGTGGTCTTTTTGCTAGTCTAAGTTTTGACCTGAACTTCTTTTTTGTAAGTGATTCATATAAGCTAAAAATTTGTTGCTGTATAGGCGGCAATAGCGAATTAGATAATCTAATTATATCTGAAATACCGCTAGTTTAACTATTGAAAACTTCGAGTAATTTATAAAAGCTTATACAGGAAAAACGTTTAAAACTCTGAGAGGAAAAATTGCCGTCAATTATATAATTAATTTTTATTCCTAATATCGGCTTAAGCTTTTAGTTTTGCTTACATAAGAACATTGGTAACATGTATCACAATGTATCACCTTATGAAAGACAAAAACGTACTTTTTAAGCTAAAAATTCACCGGTTTATGGCTTTATTTCAAAGCTGACCACTACAACTAAATAAGCGTGTAACTTGTGTAACCCTACTTCAGTTGCGTTGCACAACGGCAACCAAAATTACTTAGTTGCCACACTTATAACCATTACTTAGCTGATAACTATTATCTGTCAGTTGGCATCTTTAATCAATAAAAGCAGCTGAAAACCTAACTGAAATTAAGTTGCCAGACGGAATTGACCCATTAAGAACCAACTGCCGCTATTCATAAAACTAGATTTCTGTATATACATACATATGTTTAAATATTACCGAGTATTTATAATTTGGTAAAGAGTAACAATTGAGTATCCAACATTTTTTTTTGGAAACAAATTGTTACCATAATCAAATTTTTAATCAAAAAATGAAACTCAACCGAACAAAATACTGATTTGATTTTCGTGAAATATTTAAAAGATTTACCTGATCTAAATATATTATAAAGCTGTAACAAGCATACGCAAATTTAGGTAGTCCTGTCCCTTATATCGCAAACTAGTTACTAGTTATCTACGAATTACTTCTTTTTATCTATCTATCAGCAACGAGAAAGAAAAAATATTAACCATGAGATCTTGAGTTTTAGATAGATTAAACATCCGTATGTCCTTCCATTCACCCGTTAAAAGAATTTTAAGAGAAAAATGTAAGCTAGGAATATATAATAGGAAGTAGTAGAGAACGCTATTTCTTAAGAAACAAAATAGGAAAAAGAATCATCTAGAAATTTAGAATGACAGCAATATTAAAGTCCTATGCCACTAGCACATTCAACAGATGTCAATGTTTAAAGGCGTGAACCACATTGTGATAGCAGAGGTTCTATCAGTAAAAGGCCAACCTTCGCCAAATTTGGTTGGCTCATTTATAAAGAGATTTTCGTAAGCGAGTTATACCTAATTTTTCGGTGAACGCTTAATACGGGAGGTACCATCAATAGTGGACCAGTCTTGGAAAAATGTATTTGGATTATTTCAAATGAAAATAGGCCTGCGCATGTATTGATACATTTTGTAGACACTGAGCTGCTTTCATTTTCTTTTATCTAATGCATCTAAGTGGGACTTTTATGAAGGTGATGATACAGGTAAACACACAGAAATTTCGTCTTAAATCGTTGAGGCACCATTTGATTATAGATAAGTGTATGTGGATGCATTTTTTGTCTGCATGTATAATACAGGGTGTCTGGTGGAAAATTTATATTTTTAAATACGATTATTTCAAAAACTAATAATAGTGCGAAGGAAGAGTGACGCCGTTAAAATTACTGATTGTGCGTATTTGTCAGTCACGATGTGGTCGAGTGAGCATCGCGCGTTCGCTCTGGAGACATTTTTTTAAGAGTAATTAATGTTTCTTACGTAACTGCTTGTCGATAATTTTGTTCAAGGAATAGTTTTAGGCGAATACGTGATAGACTAAGTGTAAATTAAACTCGTTCGTGGGTGCAGAGATACCGCGAAACTGCTTTAGCTAGGAACGCCTCATGGCCAGGGTCCAGTCATTCTTCAAAGGCTCCCGAAAACATTGAACTGGTTAAAGCAGTTTACGCGAAATTTCGCGACTTTCAATACGGAAATATCAGTCCAACGAGGACTTTCGAGAGCGATTGTTTATGAAATTTTAAGACATTATGTAACATTTTATCCTTCTGAAGCTCAAATCGTTCATGAACTGAAGGTGTCTTTGAATTACGCAAGAATTTTTGTGAAACAATGTAGAAGCGCTTTTACACTGCAAATCCAATTTTCTAAAGCAAAGTGGCTCATTTTCACTGAAACGGCCACGTCAACAAGCAAAGCAACTGGTCTCAAATAACCCACAGCTCTCGACTGGAACATCAAAAATCATTGCATTTCCCTACGAAAACTGTTTGGTCTGTCCTATCTACGCACGAGATCATTTAACCATTTTTTTTTTGTAAATTCTTTAGGCCAGGCGACGAATGTTAACGGTGAATATTATAAACGCACGATTACGTCATTCTTTTTGCCAATCCTCCAAGCTTATTCACTGCGCTCTTCACAAACGTGATTTCAACAGCATGGGGCAACTACTTCGATAAATGTGCTTCGCAAAAATTTCCCACAAAAACTGACCAGCCGCTTTGGGGCATCCCAGGGCGCCTGATCTAACTCCCATAGCACTACCCCTTGCACGGTTATAGCAGTTAATACACAGCTCTTCTCTTCATCATTAAAGTTGCAATAATTCCCATCGTAAAAATGTGAAGCATTTTTTGGTCGCTTTTAATTAATATTTGTTTAGAAACTTTTTTTGATTTTTTTTTACTGACAAAATATAGTGGGCAAAATAGAAGTGAACTCAAAAGGCCTGTTCTGTAAATACCGTGTGTAACAAATGTTATAATGAAATCAATGTGCCTCATATTTCTTTGGTGTTAATTATAAAAGCCAGCAAAGTATTAAAGCCAACAACACCTAAATCCGGTAAGTGCTATTCTTTTCTCTTCTATTTAAAGAGCAGTATGTAGTAAATTTAACGTAGTTAGACATAAATATATATTACACACATAAGTGCATACATACAATTCACTAGTTATGTACATTTTTAGAAAACCTTAGTCTTCATGCTTTTACTGCTGTTAATGTTAAAAATTTATTTACAATGTTTTTTGCAATTAACTTTATTTGTTTCAATGTTGTATACACTTGTTTGATTCTGTTTGGATTTTTTTGTTGCAGCAAGTTGCAATATTTCTAAATTAAATTAAGGCGAACAAGAGTTGAAATAAATTAAGTTGCCAGTAACAGTAATTTAATAAATACAGGACACTTTAAAAATTAAGTTAGAAAAATTTACTTTTTATTTTCAAAGAAATCAAAATAAAAGGCTATAAAAATGTGTTTATTGAAAAGACCTTTTTATTACAATATAAGTAACTATATGAAAGTGAATGTTAAAATTTATTAAGAGGTAAACACTTAAGTTTAATAAAGGCTAGATAGCATAATGTATTATTTTTATGGTAATATAAAATGTAAATTTTTTTTGCAGCACATCAACTATTATCTTTGGTTTGAAAATTCGACATTTTTACAATATTTTGTAAATAAAAAAAAACACACAATTTTCGTTAAGGGTTTTTTATAAAACTTCAAATGACTTGTATTACAAAAGGGGGTAACTTTGTCATTAATGCACTTCATCTCATATATTTCCTATAAAATCTACTTAACTTTGTAAAATTTTTTAAAAATGTCTGGCTCTTATTTTGACATCAACCGTTCTTATTTCGGCAAAGATTCATTATTATTTTGACAACAGTCGTTCTTATTATGAAAACGCTTTATTCTAAACTGCCTGCAAAAAATTAACCCACTAGAGACCAATCAATTTAAAAACATATATGTATGTATATTTTTTTTATTTATTAGACGTTTTTGAATTAAATTAACTTTTAGAAAAAAATTTGTGCTGTAAATTGAGGAAAACTGTTTGCAGGAATCGTGGTGTTATTTAAGATGGTGGCCTATAATATACAAATAATAATTTCGACCATTTTCTTAAAAGTTAATTGTTAGTTTGTGTATTCTTGTTTAATAGTTTAAAAAGGCCTTCAAATTCTATAAAAAAATAATGAAAATGTAATATGCACATACATTTTTATACTTATTTACCCTACCTTCTGAAAAATTTTACCAAAAACAGAACTCATTTGAGACATTGTTGTGCTGTTGTTTCCATTGTTCCAACCCTACTATAGATCATGCCAAAAGTGTTAGTTTATGGATTCGGAACGAAAAACGAATATGATCAAATTTTATTTTGACTGTTAAAGATTAAATTAAGAACAGGCCGTTTGCAATTTGAAATCGACTGGTATTTTCAGGTTTTTGGTTTTTGATTTGGTAACATTTGGTAGTTTTTATTATTGCATTCTTGATTTGACAACGTTTGGTTTTATATTTGTAAACAGAATTTCTTAAAAAACTAAAAACGCTTTATTCACAATTTGATACCAGCCATGCATGATTTTTTAACTCATTTTTTGCCTCTGTGTAAAAACTAATAACCCATAATATGTAAGGTTAAATGTTATCACCGTTGAAGAAAAGTATATTCTTTTTTGAAACTAATTCTCTCTTTTTTGTCTTATACAATTTGCTAGTAATTGTGTCCAACATAAAAATTTGTTTTCAAAAAATTTTGCTTTTATTTTTTCCTGAAATTTGATTTAATATTATTTAATAAACATTTAGAAAAAACAACATAATAGTAAATTTATGTTAAAAGAGAAATTTTGACGCATGTCAACGAATGGCAACGCATTTTTGTGTAAACCCAGAAACCTACAGTAATGCCTACTTTTTAAATAAATTTACAGCGTATAGCATGGTTGTGGCTTCTTCGTTTTATCCTCGCATCTTAAAGTTCTTTTTCATCGATCGCTTGTGTAGTAAAGTCGTGCCCAAATTTTGAAACAAGTAAAGAAAAAAAAACACATTTTTTTTAAATAAATTTTTAGAAAGGGTTTGTTAAGCGATTCTCACAACATCTTTTCAAGCCGATACTGCAGGTAATTAATTTTAATATCTTTCCTGATGAATAGCATATCCGCATAAAAGTATTTGAATATTTTTATGTCAGTTTTATTTAACTAGTATTATTCATTATTTAACTAGTATTATTCATCAAAACTTACGTGCATTAAACCAATAATTGGTATTTACAGTAGGTAGGAATTTGCTGCAAATCCTATGCCCAAAAACCTCTTCAGCTACAAAGACAGCTTAAAAAGCCATAAAAGAAAGTAAAAACTCAGTTCATAAAAGTTCAACGTGGTGGACTCATTCCATGAGCCACCACTGTATGTTTTTTCGTTCAAGTAAGAATCTTGATAACAGGCAACTAGCATAATCATTTTGGTATAATAAAAGGCATAAACCAAAAATAGAAGAATCATAGACAGCTTTGTGTACAATTACTCGTGTGACGTGTCGAAGAAGAAAAGGCGCAACGCTACCTAGAAGTCCATAAATATTCAAACGCTTCGCCAAGATTGTTGGAAAGAACTGTCGGAAAACAACGAGACTGCTCACAATTGTGAAATAAAAATCCAGTGCAGTCCCCAGAAAGTACTTTACCCTCAGCAAGAGTGCACCTGTGGTAACTAAGACGAAGGAATCAATCACCTGTAACAAGTTTTTTTAACCTTAGAACTATCATATTGGTAAAATACCCTTAAAACTTTTGCAAATTTTGTGGTAAGTCACCTATTCTATAACTGCAAGGTTCAACCTAACCTGGAAGGGTTGCAGATATTTATTCACGTGGCTAAATGTAGAACAATTTTAGTTAACAGTTTTCATTTTATTGTCTAATCATAAAAAAGTATATAAAAAAAAAAATTAAGTTTAATTAACAGCTTATACCAAAAATAAAAAAAAAAACATATAAAAGAAACTCCTGAAAGTTAAAAAAATTAAACACTAGTGCCACTAATAAAAAAAATTAGCCTTAACTAGATTTACTGAGACCGCCCTAAGCTTAAAGTAAAAATAAGAAAAAAAAACAGAAATTTATCATTTAGCCTAATGCACCCAGTCCAGATATAACATCATGAATTGTATAATGTAACTTTAATGTACCATCTATTTTTGCATGTATTTCTTAAGTCTTATAACGTCAATAAACTTTCAACTTGCAAACCAACTATAATTTTCATAAGTAAACACCCTACAGTCAGCAATCAGCAGCAGTTTGAAAAGGCCTCTTCAATCAGCAGTAGCAGTATAAAATGATATAGCGGTGAGTCCACTTACAAATTTTAACGCTATCTTATTGTTTTGCAAGTAGGAGTTAATAATAACTATTCACATAAGAAACATTTTTTTATTTTAATTAATTTGTGATAAAATTATCAAGTTTATTAAATAAAATTAAATAAGGCCTAAACTAGAATTTTAAAAGCGCATTGGTTGGATGGAGTTGAGTGGGCAGTTAAACTTTCCGTGTTAAGCAAGGGAGTACTGTTTTTATTAAAATATATAAAAATTATTTTTGTTTTGATCTTGTTTTTCTAGTATCTTTTAGCGATACTTACATAGATATTTTTTTTTACATGTTTAACCTTCTTCTTTTACCATATTTGTTGATAATACGATCCACTATTTTGATTGAGAGTATACAATTTTAGTTACATTTCATCCAATTTAAGAGTAAGTTATCACACTCCGAACTCATCCATATATTATCTCTCTCCGTTAGTTCACGTTATTATACTTCTTTAATTTCATTTTATCATTCACTCAGCTAACACTTCCAATAATGAGAATAATGTTGTTGCTAAAATTCTAGTTTGTTTTGTTTTGGTTATATCTTTTTGTACATTCATGTAAATTTATATAAAAAACATACTACATATCTGTTTACATTTGTCAATCTTTGATAAAAATTACCGAAGTACCCTATAGTGGGTCATATGAAACCTTCCGGATTCGAAAAAAAGAAGAAAAAAGAAGAGAAAAAAAATCTTTATATCTTATTATAGGTAAATTTAATTAGCATAAAAGTATTGTACCTTTAAGGTCATATAATGTACCTATGTATAGTTATTTTATTTTTTGAATAAAAATCGATTTTGCATTAAAATGGAAGTTTAAGTATTGCAATTTTCTTACATAATGTGATCGGTTTAGAATTTGTCGTATTAGGGATCCTATTAATATTGTTAACGCCCTAGGATCATCGGTAGGGAGAGTTGAGAGGCGTAATTTTAACAACACCTAGAATTTCTTATATATTGATAAAATTGATCTACCTGCTTTTCCGTTTACCTGTTGACATCGAATGGGGTCAACCTCAACATCTCTATGCATTCAGTCAACCATTTTTTTCCATTTCCATTTATTAACTTTGTTTGATTTTAAGGGAGTCTATAATAATATTTATGTGATGACCTCACCTACAACTACAGGGATTAACCAAGACAAAGACCACCCCACCCGGCTGACAGCTAGCCCGAATCAATGGCTCCCGTTCGTCTTTACGTCCCTCAAAAATACGCGTTTGTTAGAACATCTCCTCAGTATCATATGGTTTATCAACCCTCCAAGTATGTGTTTTTTTTTTGTGGAACATTACAAATAATCATCTGTCAGGGTGGACTATAAATTTTGTATTATTTAGACTTTCACAATCACAATTAACAGACCTTAAGTCTCAATGAATGGAATGCGATGCTACCTTTAAAAAGGGTTCACTACCACTGCAACATATAATTATTTTATTTTTGTATTATTTTATATACATACATGTGTACATACAATTACCCTTTAAGGAAAATCAGGCACTATCGGCCTGCTTTTTTTGCCGCCTTTACATTAAAAGTTCGCTTAAGTTGAAATCCCAGCTGATTCTTTTTTTAATATAATTTGGTTTTCACTTTTTGATTTATAAATGTCAACATAATTAAGTGATATTGTTTCTTAGCCGGTGGTGTGCCCTTGAGCCGGTGGTGTGGAATTTTCATAGATACTTAGCAAAGACCGTTGGTACTTAAGCCTCCTTTTCGTTAGACTGTCTTGCTCTTGAGATGTTCTGTTATCTGGGAGCATACTCCACTAAACTTATCCTAGTTTGTCACATACTGAAGAAACTCCGGTGGATCCGTCATGCTCGCACTCCACCATACTTAACTCAAAAATCGGAATACGATGTGTGCCCTTTTTCCATTGCGACGGGACACTCTGGACAAGCTGGAGAAATTTCATGCCCATAACTATGCAGATAATGCTTAAAGGCGCCGTGGTACCTCGTATTTCTCACTTTTTATTTGTTTGTATATCAATATCCGGGAGGGGTCTTGCAATATTAGGCAGTATTTAAGCAATACTTCTTTAAACAGTGGAGTACTTCGCGCCTGGATATTCAATGTGTTATTTACATAAATTGAAGTATGTTGTACATCATAACTCCCAGATATTTTATCGCCAGCTTAAAATGTATCGTCCCGATACCAAATTTTACCTTAATAAATTCTACTTTTTTCCTGCTTGTAATAAATACGGCTTCTGTCTTATTTTTGGCCAGGTTAAGGTTGCCACTCTCTAGCTTTTTAATAATTGTATCATTTACAGGCGATTTCACTTCAATGAAGTATTTTACTACGCTGACAAATACTATGTCGTCAGCAACACCAAATAACTTTGTCGAACTTGGTAGTTGTGTTCTATGGATATGATCGTACATTACGTTCCATGTCAAGGGCCGAAAAACTAATATTTACGGGACGCCTGCACATACATCATATGTCCTTATACCTTCGTCTGCTGCGTAGATTAGCTTTCTTTTTAAGAGGTAGTTATTTATTATTTATATCAGGTACTTCTAAGTGTTCAATACCTAAAGGGCCACCATTTTTAAATCAGAACGCGTTCCTTTTGTCGAGGGTGACTACACCACATTATTCCGATATTCCTAATTTGCAGCGTTTTCCTGGTACTGCATCCGCCGCAGTATTAACTTTAGTCAGAGTTCTTAATTATTAACAATTTGCCTGGTAAAATTAAAAACATGCAAACAATTAGTTTGACGCGTTTAATT
This sequence comes from Melanophora roralis, assembly GCA_963583895.1. Lineage (NCBI taxonomy): Eukaryota > Metazoa > Arthropoda > Insecta > Diptera > Rhinophoridae > Melanophora > Melanophora roralis. Next base: position 56,745,695 of record OY757187.1, on the reverse strand, counting down.
TAAAATTTTCTATTCGCATTTGCAGGACTTGTACAAAAACTATTATGTAACAAGAGAGGGTAGTGAAAAACCTGCTACCAGCAATACTTAATGGCGACATAAAATTTGCAAAACAAACAAAAAACCTTTCAATTACAATTGCTTTATATATAAAACAGTACGATTCCAAAATTATTGTTAAGATGTTAGGGGAAAGGTCATCGTAATTTCATACTAAGAGATAAAAAGTTTGTAGTTTTTATGGACTTGCTTCAAATGCTCAATTTCCGTTTTAAAGTGGTCAAATTTTTACCGAAAAAGGAGCGCTCACTTATATTTGCAGTAAATGTATAAACAAATTGGGAAAATTTGCGCGTCGTTCTTGAAGCGCAAGACCTTTTTCATTTACTCCTTTAGTTCAGTAGAAAAATTAACAGAAAAACAACATAACCAAGAGGTAACATCGAACATTCGAACAATGAAGATGTAATTTTGAATACAACAGGGTCTAAATTGGACAACTTTTAATAAAAATGAATAAAAGTACAAATATGTCATTTATGATGAAGAAGAAGATGACGACATTAACATGCACGTTCTTCAGAAATCTATTTGCTTTAAACTGTTTTAATGTCGCAGATATAAAAATTAATTTTTTGAAATTAACTTTGACTTTTTGGCAAGCTTTTTCGTTAAAAAACTGTTTGGTGCAAGCCGAGATATTTTTCGTGAAGATCTTTTTGTAAAGGTAAAACGTATTTTTATATTATTTAATCTAATAATATAGATACAGGCGGCTGGTAACAGATCTTTATTTCCAAATTAAATAAAAACGTAATAATTGACACAAAGTTTAATTAAGAGAATTAAACGATAGAATGGAAATGCCGACTGTAGTTTTTAAAGAGCATGTAATCCAGATATCTGGCATCAAGTTGTGTTCTGCGTCATAAGCTGCAGTATACTTGGTTCAATTAAGCTTATTTCCCAACAAACATTTTACTTTAAAGCCACAAGAGGTTAAAAATTGTCATTATAAACCCTCTCTTTGAGGTAGCTTGGGAGGTATATAGGGCGACCTCGGTGCCCATGGAATGTTCCCAAAGCGACTGATCAGTTTTTGCGGGAAATTTTCCCAAGGCAAATTAATCGAATCTTTGGCTGTATGTGCAATCCCCCACTCTTGTAAAACTACGTGGGTAAAGAGTACGATGGATGTGCTCGTAGGTTTGGCAAAAATAATTCCGAAATCATGCACTGATAACTTTCACTATTGACCTTCGTCGCCTGACCTTGAGAATTTTCAAAAAAAAAAATGGTCAAATAATCTCATGCATTGCTGAGGCTTACTAAACAGTTACCCAGCGGCTTTTGATGTTTCAATTACAGGTTGTGAGATTTTGGAGACTAGTGGCAGCAGTTTTGCTTTTTGACGTGGCCGTTTAAGTGAAAATAAGTATCGTCGCTCCAAATATTGGGTTTTGCAGTGCGAAAATGCCCCAACATTTTTTTTACAAAAATGTTTGCGTAAATCAAAGCCACTTTCTTTCAGTTCTGGAACGATCTGAATTGTTAAAGGATGGAACTTCAGATCTCTTTTTAAAATTTCAAAAAAATCGCTCTTTCAAATCCCAGTTAGGCTGCTCTTTTCCGTATTTAAAGTCGCGGATTTTCATGTAAACTACTTAGAACCAGTTCATTGTTTTCGGAAGTTCTTTAAAATCTACTGGGCCCTGGCCGTGAGACATTAATAGTCGTAACAGTTACGCGGAATCTCTACACCCACGGACGAAATAAATTTACATTGGTTCAACATATATTCGCCGAATACCAAACTTTGAATAAAATTATCGATGAGCAACTACGTTTGAATCATTACTATTAATAATAATTTCACAGCGAATGCGCAATGCTCACTCGACCCTCAAAAGCGGAGCGACCTTTCCTCTGCACCGTTTATTACTTTTTTTAATAATCGTATTTAAAAATATAAATTTGCTACAGACACCCGGTATTTCAGAAAACTCCTAGGGTTGAGCCGCATTCTTTTTAATCTAAAACTACTATTAATTCTAGGCAATGTAGGCATCAGGACTCACCTAAGCACAATCTCTCAAAAAAAAACTTTCTACATAATTTTTTATTAAATTGATTTTCTTATCGATTTACAATTTAAAAGTAATATTTTATTTTCTTATATTTTTAAATTTTTGTGTAATTTATTATTTTTTATATTTATTTATTTATTTTTTAAATATACCCGATAATATTTTTTTCAGTTAAACCTTTTATGATACCTCGTATGAAATAAGCCTTTACGTATAAACCAGAATACTCACTAAATAAAATTTTGTTTTAGTCTGGCCATATACATAAATCCAATGAAATGTACGTATCTATGCCGGTACGTTCAAACATGTATCAGAAAAGTGTCAGAACATTTACCATAAACATAAAATGAACATAATACCACATTCACTTTAATATGTCGGTTTATGGTTTTATTAAAACATATTTGCCAGAGACTGATTAATATATTGTGGAAATGTTTATTATATATCTTTAAGCAAACACATATATTTTATCGCAAGCAATAATTACAAGCTTAATCCTTATTTTGCAAATATAAACCTAAACACTACCCAAATACACAAACACGTGTGGAAATATATAAGGTATAACATAACATGTTAATCTAATATAAGATGTTGCCTATTTAGCGCTCGTGATTTAATTAATGTTTAGCTGTCTTTTGTGGGTTAAACATTAAAATATTAGTTTTCCTACAAAGACATACCTTCATAGGGTGTTGTGCATTTGTATAATAATATTAAAAGTTGATAGGATAAATATGTGATTATCCAGATAAAAAGTAATAGTAATATAATTTGGTTATAAATAATATACCATATTCACGAAAGCAGCGTTTCACAAATTATTCTTTTGCAAATTTACATTTATTAAGGGGCTGGTTGGGAATGCAAGAGGATGAAATTGAAACTTGGTACTCGGTTGTAAAGCAACTGCATACCATAGTCAATAGCGAAGCAAAAATATCTATAACAGAGGTGCGTTAAAGTCTAACTTTATACCTGTCATTTATCTCAATATCTGTATAGTTGGTGGTACGCCGACACTTAAAAGTATGGATAGGGACGCAGTTATAGGTTTCACACTTACCAATGCAGGCAGGGGTTTTGCTAAATTGTTATTCTCTCTCAGATCGTAGCAGAATTCTTTTTTGTTTGTATTTCAGGGGTACTAAAAAGGCTCCTTATTGGAATTCGAAAAGAACAGACTACTAGACTTTCAGGAAGAACTTTGATTTGAAGATAGGGAGTACTGAGCTTTATGAGGTTTCGCATAGGAAAGCGGAGAGAGTATCTGTGTATCTGTTATTGTTTCGATGAGAGAGAACTTTGAACGGGCATGCCCGAAATTTCTTTCGGGTAAAAGACATAGCTCACAAATAACAATCCAGGTGCAGGAAACGCAGGGAGCGAAAAAGGCGAGGTGATTCGAAGAAAATAAAGGCAGTTGCTTTTTTCCCACATGAGCAAGGTGATGTAGAGTGTATTATTCGATCTGTCTTCTTGGGCCAAAGACAAAGAGCTGGGAGTAAACGATAAAAACTTGAGCTAGTTCTCTTCACTAAGAAGAACAAGCTGGTAGACTTTGAGTTTCCGGTGCTTGAGAGGTCCAAAACTGAAAAAATTAGGTATGGTATGGTCCTTAATGGCAAGTTTTCCTGGAGAAAATATCCGAAGGAGAGAGAAAGGAAAGCTTTATAAGCCTACTAAGCCTATAGAAACTTCAACGATAAGACCTGAGGGTTGGAACCGGTTATAGGGAATTGGATTGACACATCCCGTTAAGGACCAATTCTAACATGCGGTAGTCTCGTATGGTGGATTATCTTGGAGGATATGTAAAAGGGAAACTCCTGTCCAAGATCCAGATCTTGGCAAAGTGCATGGTAAGGATCTATTTGGTGCCAGATCATTATCACGTTGCCGTTAATAAAACAGCCGATAAATTGTCGGGTTGTTATCCCGTAATGTGCCCAGTGAATTGATAGGGACTTGGGTAATTTACAAATTAAGCAAGCCTGAAGGTATAGCGCTAATTGCGGGATTTTAAGACTTCTGGTCTTAGTAAATGAGACAGGAATTCTCTGGGTTTCTGCAGGTTATGCGGGGGTGAGGAAGTTTAAGTTAATTATAGACACATATATGTTTGATATCTAAGGTAAGTTATTAAATTTAGGTGATATGAGGTTGTTTCGGCGCTGTGCGGGATTGAATAATACCTCATTGTTTGATTTTAGCTGATGAAGTTATTGCTTTCATTTCTTGTTCTTGCATTGTATCGAATTACATTTACCAATATCCTTTGTAACCAAACCAACTCTAAGGATGCCCCTACACATAAACATATATTTATCATTGCAAAACAAATTACTATTAACTTTGTTTTTGCGACAGATAATATTTATGGAAATAATAATAATAGTAAAGTAATAGTTTGGTAATAAATTGCAGTTTTTTAGCCTTTAAGTCCAGAAATAGGAAACAAACGACTGTTAGTCAAAATTGTTAAAAAAATTAAGGAACTATGTATTTTTAATTTTATATCAATTTTTTAGATTTAGCTTGGATCAGCATATAAGCAATTGATATGCAGGCATATAATAAAGTATGCATATGAATGGGCAAAGGATTTGTTTCTTAAAAAATATATGTAATTTGCGTTTTTAATTGTTCTTTGCTCATGTTTTACAATATGTATAAATTTATGATCATTTTATATCAAAAAATTCTAAAGGATTACAATATAATTTCCCCATAAATTCATTTTTTTTTCCTTAAATATGTATGGTTTTTTAAAGCATTTTTTGGAATATGGTTCTACCTTTTCGTTGTTAACATAATACTAAGATGTCTTAAATTTTTTTTTAAACACCACCTACTCAGTTACTTATATATATTTACAAACACTTACACGTTTACCTACTAATATATGTTACCACATGTTAAAGGCAATACGTAAAAGCGTTTGTATATCTCGTGTAGTAAATGCATAATCCTGTAGTAATGTACGTATATAACAGTTTTCCTTATGTCGTCTTAAGTATATTAATTTTATTACAAAAATTTATTAGAATACTCAATTGGAAAATTTTGAATACCATTTAGCAGCAAATTTTTTTTAAATTTAGAAGGACTCTGAATGTAAAATGAGAAAATTTTGTTTATAAACAATTTTTATATTAACAAAAATCAAATAAAATTTAATCAATTTTTTTTAAAGCAAGCATTTTCCAATTCACCGCGTGTTTCCGTAATACTATTTTTTTTAAAGCATAAATTTATTAACAATTTAAAAACAATAGTTTTTTTATATAAAATAAATATTTTTTGAACATGGTTTTAAATATGTATCTTTTTACATAATAGTCAATTTTATTTTGAAGGAAAAAATTTTTTCCAACTAAATTCCAATTGGGTTTGACTGGCATAGCATACAACAAAAATTATGCAGTAATTTTGAGACAGAGATTTAAACCACTCACTACACGCATATGAACATTCATTTGTGGTCGTATCTTAGTATAAAAATATGTAGACGCACTATGTTATGCTGTATCTTAAAATGTTTTTGACAACCCAAGTAATGTTCAACATGTTCATCAGTAACTGGTAAGCGTTATAAATGTAAATATGTATAAATTTAAGACAAAAGTGAGGTAGTACAAGTTTTGGTTTAAAAATAAAAAAAAATTATTTATTTTAACATTTAACGTTTTTATTCAATTAGTATTTTTTTAAATCAACTCTCTTTGATAAAATTTCTAACAGTTCAGCGTCAAAACATCAAAATCGCTGTATGGCCTGTTTCTGGATACGAAAGTTTATTAATAAACAAAACTCTACAAGGCAGAAGAAAAACAATCCATAAAAAATTTCAGAGCGTTCCTTGTTGGAGGTTGCGGTTGGACTGACTGGTGTTGCGTATCTGAACTAATTCAAATCGACGTCAGATATGCGTCCAGGATTATCTAATATTATTAAACGGGGACAGTCGATTGGGATACCAATGATAAATGATGGCATCATGAAGACTAAGCACTCAGTATTATTATAACAAAAAGAGATACCGTAAAAAATTTATTAAAAGTTTAATCAAATGTTTTATAGACCTTTTACCCATGACATAGATGCAGAACGGGCGGCTTGGGGCCAGCCACTCACGGCAGCGTCTCGTGTGGTCATATGCTCCTCAAGGTTTATGGCCAAACGATGCAGCGTTTGCGCAGTCGGTGCCGGATGACCGGAGAGTCGGTGACGGAATTCGTGCTGAGCCAACACCACATACGAATTGAAAGGCAAAAAATTTACATGTTTTTTCTTCGTTTTTTGGGGAGCGTATAGCTCCACACGTCTGTCTAGTTTCCAAATGTTAAAACAGATTTGGCATTGGCCACCATTTACAAAAATAAGAGCATCTTCCAGGAGAGTGATTTCTTTTGATCCAACTTGCAATTCCACCATGCTCCAGGGGCTAATAATATTTTTGACACTTTTATCGAAAACTTTTACAGCCGAAAATCTTTAAATTAATATTTTCTTTGAGATTTTTTAGGATTTGAACAAGTATCTTTAAAAACAAGTAAGAGCGCTATATTCGGCTGTGCCGAATCTTATATACCCTTCACATTGGTCTTTAAATATACCCAGCCGAGTAATTTTGTACTGCAAATAATATAATAAAAAACATTGTGCGAGTTTTAAAGAAAAAATAACAAAATTTTAACGTTCGTATGAATAATAGAAATAGATGAAGAAGATTTGAGGTCGAGAGTTTTAAAAGTTTTCGACATTATTCATATTTGAAGGTTAATAAAACTTGTTAAATGTCTAGTCCCCCTGCTCTTCTCCAACTTTTTCTCCAAAATGTATGAATTATTTGATTATTACTTTTTGTAGAATATTCGAAGTCGATAGCTGTTATAGTTTCCGAGATATAGCGTATCGAATATTTTATAATAGTTGTCGATTTGTATGGGAGCTACCCCTTTTTTTGCCCTCACTCAAAAAAATTTTTCTTTAAAGCGTAGCCCTTATGGCCCAATTATTTTTTGTAGAACATTTCATTTCGATATCTGTTATAGTTTCCGAGATATAGCGTATCGAATATTTGATAATAATTGTCGATTTGTATGGGAGCTACCCCTTTTTTTGCCCCCACCCAAAAAATTTTTTCTTTATGGCGTAGCCCTTTGCGGGCAATTACTTTTTGTAGAACATTTCATTTCGATATCTGTTATAGTTTCCGAGATTTAGCGTATCGAATATTTGATAATAATTGTCGATTTGTATGGGAGCTACCCCTTTTTTTGCCCCCACCCAAAAAATTTTTTCTTAAAGGCGTAGCCCTTTGCGTGCAATTACTTTTTGTAGAACATTTTATTTCGATATCTGTTATAGTTTCCGAGATATAGCGTATCGAATATTTGATAATAATTGTCGATTTGTATGGGAGCTACCCCTTTTTTTTGCCCCCACCCAAAAAATTTTTTCTTTAAAGCGTAGCCCTTTGCGTGCAATTACTTTTTGTAGAACATTTCATTTCGATATCTGTCATAGTTTCCGAGATATAGCGTATCGAATATTTTATAGTAATTGTCGATTTGTATGGGAGCTACCCCTTTTTTTGCCCCCACTCAAAAAATTTTTTCTTTATGGCGTAGCCCTTTGCGGGCAATTACTTTTTGTAGAACATTTCATTTCGATATCTGTTATAGTTTCCGAGATATAGCGTATCGAATATTTGATAATAATTGTCGATTTGTATGGGAGCTACCCCTTTTTTTGCCCCCACCCAAAAAATTTTTTCTTAAGAACGTAGCCCTTATGGCCCAATTACTTTTTGTGGAACATTTCATTTCGATATCTGTCATAGTTTCCGAGATATAGCGTATCGAATATTTGATAATAATTGTCGATTTGTATGGGAGCTACCCCTTTTTTTGCCCCCACCCAAAAAATTTTTTCTTAAGAACGTAGCCCTTATGGCCCAATTACTTTTTGTGGAACATTTCATTTCGATATCTGTCATAGTTTCCGAGATATAGCGTATCGAATATTTGATAATAATTGTCGATTTGTATGGGAGCTACCCCTTTTTTTGCCCCCACCCAAAAAATTTTTTCTTTAAAGCGTAGTCCTTTGCGGGCAATTACTTTCTGTAGAACACTTCATTTCGATATCTGTTATAGTTTCCGAGATATAGCGTATCGAATATTTGATAATAATTGTCGATTTGTATGGGAGCTACCCCTTTTTTTGCCCCCACCCAAAAAATTTTTTCTTTAGGGCGTAACCCTTTGCGTGCAATTACTTTTTGTAAAACATTTCATTTCGATATCTGTCATAGTTTCCGAGATATAGCGTATCGAATATTTTATAGTAATTGTCGATTTGTATGGGAGCTACCCCTTTTTTTGCCCCCACCCAAAAAATTTTTTCTTCAAAGCGTAGCCCTTTGCGTGCAATTACTTTTTGTAGAACATTTCATTTCGATATCTGTCATAGTTTCCGAGATATAGCGTATCGAATATTTTATAGTAATTGTCGATTTGTATTGGAGCTACCCCTTTTTTTGCCCCCACCCAAAAAATTTTTTCTTTAAAGCGTAGCCCTTTGCGTGCAATTACTTTTTGTAGAACATTTAATTTCGATATCTGTCATAGTTTCCGAGATATAGCGTATCGAATATTTGATAATAATTGTCGATTTGTATGGGAGCTACCCCTTTTTTTGCCCCCACCCAAAAAATTTTTTCTTAAGAGCGTAGCCCTTATGGCCCAATTACTTTTTGTGGAACATTTCATTTCGATATCTGTCATAGTTTCCGAGATATAGCGTATCGAATATTTGATAATAATTGTCGATTTGTATGGGAGCTACCCCTTTTTTTGCCCCCACCCAAAAAATTTTTTCTTTAAGGCGTAGTCCTTTGCGGGCAATTACTTCTTGTAGAACATTTCATTTCGATATCTGTTATAGTTTCCGAGATATAGCGTATCGAATATTTGATAATAATTGTCGATTTGTATGGGAGCTACCCCTTTTTTTGCCCCCACCCAAAAAATTTTTTCTTTAGAGCGTAGCCCTTTGCGTGCAATTACTTTTTGTAGAACATTTCATTTCGATATCTGTTATAGTTTCCGAGATATAGCGTATCGAATATTTGATAATAATTGTCGATTTGTATGGGAGCTACCCCTTTTTTTGCCCCCACCCAAAAAATTTTTTCTTTAAAGTGTAGATCTTTGCGTACAATTACTTTTTGTAACACATTTTAAGTCGATAGCTGTTATAGTTTACGAGATATAGCGCATAAAATATTTCACCACATTTGTGCAATTGTAGGAAAAATACCCCTTCCCCTGGTCCTATCTGAAAAAAATTTTTCCAATATTTAGGTCCCTTCTTTAGGAGTATCCGTGCCAAGTTTTGTGGCAAGAGTGACTATACTTATTGAGATATATAGGGATATATGCACCGATTTTGTCCTAAAAAAAATGGGTTACTCTGGGTTTTCGCTTATATCTCGGTCAATTGTGAACCGATTTTGCTGATTTTAAATAGCGATTGTTAGCGGGATATTTGTGATCGTTTGACACCACTAACTGGTCTGTATCTTTTTATTTGACTCCGGAAACTTGATTTCAACAGACGGACAGACGGACAGACGGACAGACGGACAGACGGACAGACGGACAGACGGACAGACGGACAACGCTAAATCGGCTTCCCTATCTATAAGGATCCAGAATATATATACTTTATGGGGTCGCAAATGAATAATAAAGAAATTACAAACGGAATGACAAAGTGATATATACCCTATCACTATGTGAAGGGTATAAAAAGATTGCAGTGCAAATGTCAAATGGTCGTTAAAATTTTTTTAAACTATTTTATTTTTAACTTTATTATTTACATATATATATTGTTGACAAACATATGATCTGTAATAAATGTTATATTTTTTAACCATAAATTTCAAGTAATGGATTTTTTTTTGTAATAAAAAATACACCAACAGCAGCAGCATTATTATATCTAAGCCAGTTGTAATAAGAAGTGGCAAACATTCTTTTAAATAGTTCATTCCTATAAAATTTTAGTTATTTTTAATAATTTTTTTTATTTATATTTCTGCTTTTTAACATGAGTCAAAATTTAACTAATGGAAACCCATATTAGTTGTAATCAATAACTTTCGAGTGAATATAAGCAGCGAGAGAGTAAAAAAAATATTTCAAAATTGCTCCAAAGTATATTAAAAAGTAAATGAACACTTTTACAGTAAAAACTTGCAAGCAAATGTACATTGGTATTGTAAATTTGTTTTTTAAATTTTTTTTTTGTAGGTATGATGACAAAATGACTGTTTAAATAATTTCTGATAATAAAATTTTTACTAGTTGAAAATATCAGAAACATTTTTTTTCTATTTATATATTACGCTCTTTTTTGGCTCTCTGTAAATTACCACACCTAGTATTTCTTTTTTACCATATCGAGCCTTTGGTGCAATACCGTAGTAATTCAAAAAATCGTGAACTGAGAAAAATGCATTTAAAGTTTTGAACCATCTTTTTGATAGTATTTTCGTTTACTAAAGTTATTTTTTTACAAGTTTTTAAATAAAAAGGAACGTTTTTAAATAAAAAAAGGCCAAAAATTATTAAAAGTATGAAATATTTATTTATATTTAAGAACTTTGTATCAACCTATCAATGATGTATCGTTATTGTCACAAAACCTATGACAAACTTGAAAATTTAATCGAAATGTATCGTTATAGCAAATAAACTTTTAACTATTTTTTTTCTAACAAAGTTTTAATATGAAATAATACGAACAAGTAAAATAGAAATCAAATTATGCAGTTGTGTTTCTGTGCCTAAAACGTAGTAAACAAAATTATTGCTTTATACTTTTTTCGTGAATTGCTTTCTGTTAGTAAATTTCTTGTCATAAAGGAAATATTTCATTATTGCAAATAAATATGGTTGGAAATACCTAGAGGCAATAAAGACATTTTTAGCTGTAGAATCTGAACAGTTAGAGGTGGAATCATAATCTTTTTTTCTTTAGATAGATATTTCCCCAAAGATAATTTCTGCATGCCCAGCTCAAAAAATTCAAATTTTGAGTTACTACGGTATTGCACCAAAGGCTCGATATGTAGAACTATGATAGCGTTTCACATACACCCTATAAAAAACAAATTTATTTTTTAGTTTTTTGAATTAATTTAAAATTTTTTTATGTTATCAGTTTAAATCGCATGATATTAACTTATTAGCAAATAAATTAAAAAAACTTTAAACGAAAAAAGAGTAACGATTTTTGAATGAAAAAAGCAAGCGTTTAAAACGTAAAAACTTATAAAAATATTTTCATGCTTACAGTGCGGATGAATAAAAAAACCACAAATATATTTCCAAGGAACTTTCAGATACTGTCAAATTCTACGTCTCTGTAAGTATACTGCAGAAGAATTGGCAAAATAAAGTTGCACAAAGCACGTTTACACTTTTAAACTAATTGTAAATTCAAGAAATAGAATGTAAACTTTTTTCATTAGTTACATTCAGAAACTTCTAAACAAAATATTTTTCTTTTTGTTTTTCCTCTGTGATGAAACCTTACAAAGAAAAAGTTTTAAATGTTTAAAGAAACTAAAGACTAATGCTACATATGAATTCTTATATCAGCATACAATATGACTGCATCTATACTTGACGTTCTGAAACAAAAATATTTATATTGAAGATCAAATGCCAAGATTTTGTTCTTTTATAATTTGAATATTAAAGAATTTGCTCATAAAAAATTAAAAAAATTATTCATTTTAAAAATTCTTAAAATTTTTCCTATTTCGCTGAAAAAAAGTTTTGTAAACGACTCTTTTATTATTAGAAAAGTTTAAACAAAACTAGAATGAAAACAAACTGCAAACACAAACAAAACAAAATAAAGTTTAATATAAAATGAACAAACAAATGTATAAATAGAAATAAAAACTTAAAAAAAACCCAATAAACAGTCAAAGTCAACAAAAATCAATTGCCCGGTGTATAGCAATAATTCAACAGGAAGGAAAACAAAAAACCTTTACGAACAAACGCATTGATATCCCTTATACCTACACACATACATATAAAAATATTATTTAAATACTTGTTATTTCTTTTCTTATTCTTAATGATGCTGATGAGACAAGAAAGTTTTTTTGTTGAGCAACAAATGAAACTTTGATGTAAAATGTAAGGCTTAAGCGACTTGTTAGCAGTTGAAATCCCTTCACTATAGTTTATTTTGCAGCTCTGTAGATTATGGATTAGGGTTTTAATATATATAAGAAACTAGTTTTTACGCAGAATTTTTAGCACTCAGATTGCGAGATTAAACATGATTTAAAAAATTAAGCCTGCCATTAGAAGTGCTATTAAAAATTAATTGAATTGAACTTTGTAGAAAAATATTTGTTGAGAAAACTTTGAATTGAGTATTTAAGCCTGAATTTAATAAAAAAAAAAAAATGAAAAATAATAGTTCTGCTGAAAAGGGGTGTAATTTTAAAGTGTAAAAACTGAAAGAAAATAACTTAGTATTAAGAAACCTCCAAAAGATTTTTATTGTTACTCTTTTAAATACCATTTGTTCTCCTAAAAAAGTGTGGACTCGGATTTGAGATATCATGTGGAGATTAAATAATGTAGAAGTTTCTCAACAAGTTATTTGTACTACACCCTTATGTCTTACAAAGCTTGTTATATACAAGGTTAGGTTAGGTTAGTTCACAAGGGTTAGAGTCGAGTACAATATTCCATCTCTACCGAGGCCCTTAGGTCCACTCTGAATCCCTTCAGAAGGGTAAGGCGATATTTGAATGAGAAAAGGGAGCAAGAGCTCTATCCGATTGAGATTGAGCCCACCTTGTCCATTACCTAGGTCTCTATCAACCGATGCTTATGTTCTAAAAAAGCAAAAAAAAATGTCTTCAGACAGCTTAGGTAGGACCTTTGCAGACACTTACTATTTTCTAAGGCTGGCAAAAACCTCGATACACCATCAGTTACGGGTTAACTTGAATAACATGCTGACTTACAAAGCACAGTCAGGTTTATCTAAAGACCCTGTAATAATTTTCAGTCCCGTTCTTTGCAGTCCCAATATAAAGTGGATTTCATGCTTAATTTGTTTTTTTTTCATATTTGTTTTGATATTAAAGCTTTACTAGGGTAAACATAAAAAAATTTTTCAAATCTTAAAGCGAAATATCTGAAATTAGCCAGACCAAAATTTCAATTCTTAAAATAATGTTGTTTAACTCCGATAATTTTATCTTCTTCCTCTTCAAACGAGCTGTCAGCCATGTAGTAAGATATTACGAGCGTACCAATTTTTATGTATTTTCTACTTATTAAAATGCTTGTCCCCAAAGTAAAAAAATTCGAATTTAACTAGTGGAACCTACAGATCCTTGTGATAACTTCTGTGTCAAATATACCACTACCATTAATTCATCTAGCCTGGAGACAGTGGAAAATTGGTTAAAAATCGAGTAGTAAAGCAATATTTTCAACCAATTAGCCCACGAATTTAAGTTGTTCTAAAATACATTTGTGTTTTTATTTCGCATCTGTATGTATAATGCCAAAGTATTTCTCCTTAAGGTGTTTACGCTCCATCTGATTATTAAGAAAAATTGGGGAGCATGTTTTTTTTTGGGTTAAGTGAAAGTTACATAGGTGCATTTTTGTTTAATAATTTTTTTCCCATAACTGTGCTTCTTGAGTCATATGATGCTGTGGTTAGTTCTAAGCCTAATATTCATGAAAAAATCAGTATTATTAGCAAATGTCGACGTGTATGTTTGGATATTAGGCAAACACGCCTGCTGTCAAAATTAGGTGCAGGATTGGTCCTAGAGTTCTACCTTGTAGCACACCAGCCTTTGGCTTAAGAAAATTTAATTGGTCCCCCTTTTCATTATAAACCGTCGGTGGTTTATGTACTTTTCCAAAAAGTTATAATGATTCACAGGCAAGTTCAGTTTTAGTCTGGTTAACAGATCATAATATATCGCAAGCTTGAGAAACATTAGAAAAAAAAACACCAAGCAATTTTTTTTTCTTCTCATACACTTTTTTTATAACTTTTACCAATCAGTGGATTTGTGAAATGGTACTGTGTTATCGTCTTAAACCAAATTGGTGATGTTGAGCGCATTTTTGTCACCTAAGTTCAGATTCATCTTGTATCTGATCAATTTCTCAATAATTTCGACACAGTTAACGAAAAGTATTATAGGCCTATACGACTTTAAATTCATAGGCTACTTTCCAAAAGTTGGGACCGTCTTTACTAAGGCCACTTTCCATATTCGCGGCAAGTATTCATGCCACACCTTTCTGTGAAACAACATTATAGCGTTTTTGCACCGTAAACCCAATTTTTTAGGAGTGACAAGATTAATTTTCACTTATGCGGCATTGCCCCAGGGTAACAGTTTCGTGTGTTTTATCCATGCATGAGATAACTGGTCCATTTTTTTTAATCCACGAGACCAGGCGCCGAATGTCAACGGTGAAAGTTATCGACGTATGACTACAGAATTCTTTTTACCAAAGCTGCAAGCTTATCTATCGTACTCTTCACAAACGTTTTTCAAACAGGATGGGGCTACAGCACACAGAGCCTGAGCTTTTATATATATTTTTTTAGAAAATTTCCCTTAAAAGCTGATAAGTAGTTTGGGGGCACTTCATCGCCACCGAGTTCACCTAATCTAACTCATATCAATTTTTTTATGGGCCTTCCTCACAGAAAAGGCTTTTAATGCCAATCATTAATCTCTTGTTGCTTTAAAGGAAGATGTTCTTAGAGAAGACAGCTCAATTGAACCAAGTTTATTGCAGCCTGTGGCGAAAGATACCAGGCTCCAGTTTTAAAAGTGTGTTCAACTCAAGGGAAGACATCTGGATGACATACTCCTTAAAAAATAAAGTCTGCATTTTTTTAAGAAAAAGTGTCAACAAAATAATCTAAAGAAACATTAAATTAACATTAATTTTTTTATAGATTAATACAAATATCATTTTATAAATTCTATCATCTTTATACCCACCAAAAGCATGTAATAAAAAAAAAACTTGGTTTAATAACTAAAAGAAAAACAACTCAATAAAGAAGAAAAGCCATAAATGGCATATGAATAATAAAATTATTTTAAAATCACCTTAAAAATAAATAGAAAAATATAAACTTTATAACAATTTGGCAAACACCCAAATCAAATAAAATAAAGATATTCTATTGGATGACTCTAAGAGATACGTCAATGTATGTATGTTAGTGTATGTGATTAGAAACTTTACAAATGCATTCCCCCTTTGTGAACACATTAAACAGAACTCACACATATATTTAAAGGCATGTTGTACTACAACAATAAGAGCAAATTCACCATATGCTTCATGGACTTTAATGGATTTCTTCTTTTGTGTCAGCACACATACAAACATACATACTTGCATATATATAATCTAACTTGTTTTAATACCTTTAAATAGTTTGTACGACAACAAGAACCACATTAAAAATGTCCACTTGCCCATAATAATGTTTTGTGAAATGTTGGTCGGTTCTCAAAGGAACAATTTCAAACTGAATCTGGCAAAAGCAGAACTGATGTTATGCTGACATTAATTTTTCTCTTAAAGATTCAACAAGACATTATGTCTTGTATTTGACAAAAAAAGGAGTTGCTAAAAACAAAACATAATCAACTGGGAAAAGAAAGAAAAGAAACCGAAATTATTATTGTGGTACAATAATTGTTTTTCATGGAAGTCAGAAATGGCCAATTTCTTATTCGTTTTGAATATAATATTAGACTATTTGAAGTGCTATTTATGATTTTAATTTTTATTTGGAATATTTTTTAACCAATTTAATAAAGAAAATGTTTACAAATTAATTTTAAACCAAATTTATATACATATGTATCTAAAAAGTTGATAATTCGATTTGTCGAATTTTAGTTATATCATGACAACCCCGATTTTCATGAAAAAATCATTATAATTGACAGGGCACATGTTTATTCGAATGGATATGTGAATGAACAAAATAGGCGGTATCTTTCAGAAAATTTTAAATTACCTGCAAAAGTAGAAACTTTTTTTTAATCAAATAATAATAGGTTTAAAATTAAATTTGGGGTACACTAGGAAAAAAAGAACATTTGTTTAAGCCAATGAACGACTGCTAATACAAACTTAGGTTTTTACCGCACAGGACGCAAGAAGCATGCAATTTATCCCTTTCAAGAAAATAAAGTTTTTTTGAATACCAAAACGAACAAACTTAACAAGTGTTATTGACAAAAAATATATTTTCCAAAAATTTTTTATATAGTTTATTTTTTTGACAAAAAAAGAGATAATCACAGAAATAATTTTTTTTATGTAAGAAATTAATATTAATTTTTACGAAAAAGCCACTTAAAAAAATAATTTTAGAAAAAAATGTTGATTTTGAATAATTTGTTTTTTTAATAACAAGCATAAATATGCATTAAAAAATAAATTTTTTGGAAAATTTATGTTTTATTTTTTATTTTTAACTTAAAATTTATAATAAATTACAATCAGTTAATGTAAAAAAGGTTTAGTGTATAAACAATATGCCTATGCGCATAAAATCCCAAAAACTGCGCCGGCTTGATCATGAATGAAGAAGTAAGTAAGCAAGTGAGTGGCATTGGATATATTTTTTGTAAATAAAAATATATTTCATGAATCAAAAAAAGTCAAAGGCATTCACCTGAATCGCGATCAAGATCAAGATTTTTAAAGATAAAATAATCTACGATTTTGTATTACAAACTTTATACAAATGGTAAGTGAATAGGTAATTCATATTACTTAACAACTACAAATATAGCTAGGACATCTCTGCTTTTATCTATTAAAGCATAACAATAGAGTTGTAGTGGAAAACGTTTGGGGTAATATTCATTTTCTTGAGGTTTGTATTTATTTTCTTTTAAGCTTTTTCTCTTTGGCTTATTGCTGGCAATTGAATTTGTTCATTTAGGTCTGCAAACTATTACTGTAATCGTCCGTGCATGCACTTTGTACTTTTGAAAAACAGACAAAGTAATACAGATTTAAGATTGGCTAGACAAAATAAGAGGGGAATAAAAATAATTTCTTATATATTTGTTGGATTTTTTATGAATGAATATTAGGTAAATAAATGCTTCAGGCTTATGCTATTTTTTCAGAATTTACTTTTATTATTACAAGATTTTTTTCTTTCCTAAAGGTCTTTTAAAAAACCTTACAGTTTTACGCAGATAAAATATGCACTAAGGATTGTCACAGATTGTATTGATATGGTCTCTTTAAATTCACTACTTGCAAGAGAAAACTCACAAAAGGATAAACCGAAAAAATACTTTTTTGAAAATTTAGTGCATATTTTTATATTTAGATACTGTAGCGTTGGTAAGATATGGAAAACTATATAACTATTTAAAGTACGTAAGATATTGTTAAATGTTTTAATCGTTTCTGCTTATTTGCCTACTAATGGAACGATTTATATTTTTAAAATTACACAAAAATCTAATAGTTGACACAAAGTTTTATTAAGAGCATTGAACGAAAGAATAAAAATGCGGTTTTTGTTATATAAAAGAATGCCATCTTAAGGGCTTCGGTCAAGTTGAGCACTGTTCAAAACAGAGCCTTGTGTTCTGCACCACACGCTGCAGTAAACTTGGGCAATTGAGCTGATTTCTTGAGTAATGTTTTTCCTTTAAGCTACAAGAGATTTGAGAGTGTCATTATAAAGCCTCTCTTTAACGTTGCCCCATAAAACATCAATTGGAGTTAGTTCGTGCGACCTCGGTGGTCATTTGATAACCCCAAAGTGACTGATAAGTTTTTAACGGAAATTTTCCCAAAGCAAATTCTTCGAAGCTCTAGTTGTGTGTGCAGTCCCCCTGTCCTGCAGAAACTACTTGTGAGATGAGTACAATGGATGTGCTCACAGGTTTAGCAAAAAAATTCCGTAGTCATTTCATTATTGCCATTCATCGCCTGGCCTCGAGGGTTCCAGGTTCTTGGAGCACAGTAAAAGCAGAATTTTAACCTCGTCGCTCTAAAAAAATTTTCCGTGAGCCAAAGTCACTTTCTTTCAGTTTTTAACGATTTGGATTTTAAAAGAATGGAACTTCAGGTTCAATTTTTACGGGAGTCCCATAGTAGCAGTTGCGCGGAACCACGAACGAATTAAATTAACATTTAGTTCATCACGTATTCGCCGAATACCGAACTTTGAACAAAATTGTCGGCGAACAGTTACGTAGGAATCATCACTCTTTAAAAATGTTTCAATATCGAACGATCGACGCTCACTGTGGAATTGTGCCTGACAAATCCGCACAATCGATAATTCCAATGGTGCCCCTTTTTTGTTTTTGCAATAACCGTATTTAAAAACATAAATTTTTCAACAGACACCCTATTTGAAAAAACAAATAACTTGTTTATAAAGACACAAGTCATACACCTGTTTTATACCCAAACCCATTGTTATTGCATTGTTTACTAATTTAACGATTAACCACAATTTTGATTAATGTTAACTGAACCTTTATTTTAACAATTTGGTTAACCGATAGGGGAAATAATCATAAATCGAAACTTTTTAAATACAATAAAAAGTTTTTATTCTTTAAAACCCTCAAGATATTTTAAGAGCCTAATAAAAATTTCCACTGCGTTGTTTATTTTCCACTTTGGAAAACGGAAATAAAATAACATGAAATAAAACAATAATTTTTCGATAAATATTCTCTTTTTCTTTCAGTTTTACCTTTTTATTCGTTGATTTAAAAGGTTATATTTTGTTGTTGTTTTCTTTATTGCCACTGGCTTTTGTTGCTCTGGCTGTTGTTTTCGTTGTATGTTTTTGTTTGTTTTTAAATAAAAATTTTCAAAATGGCGATATTGTATAACGTCCGTTTTTATTATCAGCAATCAGTTTTGCAATATTTTTAGTTGTAGTTTTTTTGTTGGTGCTAAAGCATATTTATATTTTTAGGGCTTATTAGTTAGTGGTGTCGTTTGATTCAAGCGTTGAATTTTCTGTTTGTTAGCTTTAAGCATTAATGATAGGGGTTAGCTATATCAATTGTTCAATGAGGACTTTTTTGTAAATATTGCACGCTCTATGTAACATGAAGCGAAGAAGGTTATAAAAAATTGTGAGACTTAAAGCCGCGGTAATGTTTCCCTTAAGAATTTAAAAAATCTGCTCGATGTTTGAACAGACTTAGAAAATTATTCAAGCTGAATTTATCAGATAGATAAAGCTTCATTTGGAAAAATGTTTTTAAAGTCTCAGGATAATTTCCAGCATTACTTTGCATGCAGGTTGATTCACAATTCTCTTTTGAATTTTTGAATGAATCTAGACCGAGTAGCAAAGTCCTTGAAAGAGATACGTCTTCAATGCCACAGTTTCATAATAACATCCTATTCAAAACATCAAACAGTAGCACCATGCTTTTGTCTTCTTCTTTTATTTAAATTTGTCTTAGAAGATTTCAAAACTTATTGGCGACTACAATGCTAAGCACTAGTATTAGGGCTTTTGTTTAATGATCATTTAAAGCCGCAGTTTGAATGATATTGAAAAAGACAGCTTTAATGCATATATTGAAAAAGCCTCTTAGCATGCTTTTTATACCTTTCGTAAGACTAGAAACAACAGATTTTTTTTAACGGGCGTGGAATAACTTTTGTTTGAGAAAAGAAGGAATACCAAAACCATCTCAGGAATTTGTTGAAGTCATATAGAAAAGCATCCCCTAGGGCACACTTAGAAAACCTAGATAAAATTCCTTCTTCGAAGGATCGTTTTCGGAAAACCATCTCTGGGTTTTCCGCGAGGATCTTTGGCAAGAAACCACGGAAAAAACCCTTTAAAGAACATATCTACTTCCAATACAAGTACTGGTTTGAATTACAGCTTGCTTGGTGTTAAACAATTATAGCAAATGTGATTCCAATTCCTAGATATCGTAAGAAATATTGATAATTTAAATGCTGGATTTGATAAAATCAGTAACAAAATACTTTATAGATGCCTCGCACAGCAAAAAGAATGAATAATTTGTTAATTTTTAACACCATATTACTGCTCGAACATTTCGCGTCAATGTGGAAAGTTGCCTCAGTAAAGATAAAATATTGCTCTCTGCTGTTTATAAATGTTCTTAGATCATTCCATTAAGAACGGCATAAAGGTCTGTTAACCAAACTAAAGCTGAACTTACCTGTGTATATCTGTAACTAATTTAGTTGCCCTCAACCAATTAGGGCTAGTGTGCCTCAAGTATGTAATTTAGGTTTAATTCTGTACTTGGCTTTTATATCAGATATGTCAATATCTGTCAATAGTCATACACACACGTTTACATTTTTTCAGTATTCATTAAGGCCTTAAAGAGGCACGAAACCCAAGTAGCAAAATGGGAAAAGTTATGGGGAGTAAAAAATAATGAAAAAAAATGCACCCACGTAACTTTTACTTTACGCAAAGAAATTTTCGCCCCAATCTTTATTAACTACCAGATGTACTTCAAAACCAGGAGGAAAAATACCTAGATTGTCGCTTCACATAGAAGTCATGCATAGATGCGAAGATAACGCAAATTGAATTTAAAACTGCCCTAATTCATTAGTTGATTGTAAAAACTCTGTGCTACATCTTGATTGAAAACTTCTGCTCTATAACGCAATTTTTTAATCAATTTGGTGCTAGGGGATAAAATTATGGGGCACTGCTTGTGTCTTCAACATACATGGTTTAAGCATACGCTGCTATTATTAGGTGTTGAGCAATTGGATTCCAATCCTGGTGTCATATGATCGTACTTATCTATTTTGTTTTGCGTTGTTATGCTTTTTGTATTTATATATTACAGCCTTTAAAGTTTACTTTCGTTGTGTAGAAAAAAATATTTATTTATATGTTATCTTGTATGTATTTGATGGTTTTGTATATTTGACACTTCGCATATGTGTGTCACATGGCGAAGTGTGCTGCATTATGTGAACCTTATTTTCGATAAATTGTTACAAGGGTGTCATGTGCATTGTTTTATTTCATCTTTACATTCAAACATATAAATGAAATTGTCGCTGCTGCTGGTTTTTCTTTATATATTATACTGTCTGTCAGTGGCACGCGTGTATATAAACTGACAAACACATAAAAAGCTTATTCCTTTAGATAGGTATAAATAGCGTAAAAAGCCAAAATTTATTTGTAAAATTTTGTACATGTGAGTGGATGTATTGGTTGCAAATTGAAAATTGCCTTTTATCTTTGAAAATTCTCTATATTTTTAATTTTTTGATATATTTATATATATATTTAATTCTTATTTTGGTGCTTTTATTTTATACAGGATATAAACATATCATTGGTAATTGAATATCAAAAATTCTTAAATTTCCTGTGTGTGATTTAAACCACACAACCATATGTTTAAAGGAAATAGCTGCTTTAGATATTTTTATAGAAAATGGTCTATTTTAAAAGACAATGTTTTAAAAAACTTAAATTTTACTTACTTATTTAGATTGATATTATAGAATATTTGTTCTATAAGACAAACTTACAATCGATTTTCGGTTGCTTTGATTTTCTGCGCTATTTCTCCAATTTCTGACACCAAGTTTCTAGATGGCTTCCTCAATTTAACTCTTCCATCAGAGTTTTAGCCTTCCTCTTTTGTGCGACCCATAACTAGGCTTGCATTTAAATGACTTCCAAACTGAAGCACCTTCACTTATTCTGACGAAATGATCTAGCCAACGTAAACCTTGAATTTTAATACGTGTAATGCTCCAAGCACAACTGGGGCGAACAACGAATTTTTCATTGCGAATATTCCTCTTAGGAAACAAAACACATACATATGTGTATATGAAAATGCACACAAACAGTGCGTCGACTAAAATTCGTCATGCGTAACAAGCTCTGGGATAGGGTCATTTCTATTTCTTACCCCGTAGGACAACAAATAATTTAGCACAGAACGATATTTTTTTATTTTGTTCTTAAATAAATTAAATTTTATTAATAACTTTTACTTTTTATTTGTTGCATATAATGCACTTAAAATAATTTTAAGCCTATATCTATATTTTTAAATATTTGTTTTAATTAAAATTTGTTACAGTTAGTGCTTCTTTTTCAAGAAATATGGTCACTCTATGGCAGCTGCTTTATTCGTTATAAATGGACTCCAGTTAACGGATGTACAAAACGAACTTCAACGAACTAATTAGTCTGTTGCGTTCTGTTGTGCTTAGAACATAACTATGTCACTGTTGGCATAGAGCTCATTCAGCTCACGGCTCATACGACACCGGTAATCTCCCTCTACACAGATTGGTCCATGGATTTTATAAAGAAATCTTCCCCTCAAAAACTCTAAGCACTGCCACATCTGCTTTCGCAACTATCCATGCTTCAGACCCATAAATAAGCAGTGGTATTAGTGCCTTGCAGAGAGTGATTTTTGTTTTGTAAGGAGGTGGCTTTACTTTTAAATTGCTCACTTAGTCCAAAGTATCATCTATTGACCATTATTGTTCTTTTTATTATCTCAAAACTGATGTTTGTTCTGTTTATAGTAGTGCCGTTGTACATTAAATCGTTGACTATTTGAAAATTGTAGTTTTCAATATCCACTGTCTGCCCAAGTCTTCTTGACGTCTTGTTCGTTGATACCAGTAACTTTTACTTATCTGCCAGACCCACTTTGACTGACTATTTTTCGACTTTTTCAAAGGCGGAAGTTACTGATAGCAAGGTTTGTCCCACGATGTCGAATCGTCAGTAAAAGGTAGTAAAATTTGCTTTCCTGTGTACACTTTGCCAGTTTTTTTCATATTTGCATCTCGTATAATCTTTTCTAAGAGGATGTTTGGCACTGAAAAGCTTAAAAATATTCCCAGCCAAGGTCATCCTACAGAATCGTGTTAGTTTCATCGGGATGCCAATCTCAGACATAGCTTAAAACATATGGGGCTGCTGAAAGCGGTCTTATAGTCAACAAATAAAGTGAACGTGTTGATAAGATATGTCTTTCTTGGGCCTTAAATTCTATTATTAATATCTATTAGTTTCATTTTGATCTGTAAAGAAAAATATTTAATTTCAAACTTAGCGTTAGCTAAAAATCATCTACATATAAACATTAATCTGTTTCAGTTATTTATTATATTTTTTTTTAGTAATTTTTATATTATTTGTGTTATTATGTTTAGTTGACCTATTTGATGAACTCCAAGTTTTTTGCTTAATTTTTATATTGATAAACAGCATTCATTGTTTTTTTTTTTGAAATGCAACTGCTAGATTGTTGTCCATTCAAAAGATGATTAATGCAAATGGAATAAGAACAAGAGGATATAGGATTGCGTGTGAGCTTAGTTCGGTCTAAGTAAAATAGAACAAATTTATGTTTAATCTGCAATTGTATCGAATAGAAAGAGTGCTAAGAAGAAATTGTTGAAGATTTCGTAAATGCTTTACGCTCGATTTATATCGGAGTTTACTAATTTTATATAAAAATCCCATTACAAGCTATTACAATTTTAAGAGTTTAAATTAATAGTTTTAAATGTGCTTTTTTCACAAACTTTATAAATATGTTGTTGATGTTCTTGCAAAAATAAACTGTTCATCAAAAATTAAAATGTCATCTAAGGAATTGCACAAGACTTTGTAAGTAAGCCCTTCGTGATAGTACCTCCACCAAACTCCTAAAAATATTTTTGCATTTGATTACCCCAGTTTTATTTTAGGGCTATCTAAACTTTTGATATTCTCTTCGGGCCCTTTTTAAGGAAACAGAAATCTACAAAAACGACTCAGTTATATCTATCCAGCGATAACTTGTTAAGGGCTACAAGACAGCCATTTACAACATCTGGAGTTTTTCAGAACACCTTTTGCGAAAAGTGTGAGCTTAAACGTTCTTTAATTTGACTCTATATACTTTTCTGAAAAAAGAATATCACTTTTTACGATTTGGTGAGGCTTGCAAATAGTTTTTATTGTCACAAGACTGCTCCAAAGAGGCCTGAGCCTCAAACATTTCCAGTGTTATATCTTTTGTTACAGGGAAATTTATAATAAGTGAAATTTTGTTTAAGTTAGTTTTCCAATAAATTGGCAGCATAGTTTAAATAACACTCAGTTCGAATTCAGACTCAGAATCATACAAAATTCAACATCTTGGCTTATTTAGTTGGGAGTGGCACTAGGTATTCTTAACATTATAGTTTCCAGGAGCTGTGAAGCCTTCTTTGTGGAACATCCAGGGGACCAAAATTCTCGTTTCGATCAAAGTGGCTAAGCCGCTACAGAATTCAAGTCTGGGAACTTTAAAGAGAAAGTACTCATCAAATTAATTTTCTGGTAAATTAAAAAATATTACATATTAAGTTCGTCGATGCCGTTTACTTTCGGGAAACCAATTCTGAGGCCTATTTAATATAGCTTGCAGTAAA
Source organism: Melanophora roralis (assembly GCA_963583895.1). Classification (NCBI taxonomy): domain Eukaryota; kingdom Metazoa; phylum Arthropoda; class Insecta; order Diptera; family Rhinophoridae; genus Melanophora; species Melanophora roralis. The sequence goes on along the minus strand of OY757187.1, from coordinate 56,721,022 downwards.
AAAGATTAAATTTTTGTATTTCCTTCATCATATTCTTATGCTTCATATCGTAAATTTTGTCTTTCAGGCAGCTTATATTGGGCTCGGCTGGTCGCTTGCTGACACCTTTTTTGTGTTACTGGCTGGTCGAATTTCAGTATGTTTGCGTATGAAACTTGACCAGTTCCTGGCTGTGATAATATGGAGGGAATTGTAGTTCGCATATTTATCGACCAGAAGAGAGTAAAAAAATTCTGTTTTAAAAAAGGCTTTACTAGATCAAAAACAGGAAAACATCCATAGTTTGCCGTGTGGTTACTACTGCAATTCTTGCACTTAATCAAATAATTTTATATTGACTGTGGTAAACATTTTTTTTTTATTTTTTACGAGACACATGTAAAATAGTTTTTTTTTAGTTTTAATTTTCCACAAGAAAATTTATTTTTTTTTTAAAGCAGTTATACCTTAAAAATACTGCTCAAGTAGGCCCATAACTTTTTCTTTCAATTAATATTGATATTTTTCTAGAGTGATATGTATAAACATGCATCCATAATAGTTCCAAGTCAATATGTACAAACTTGTGAACTTGAAATATGCTTATAGGCAATGTATCTTCGTAGCTTCATTATTCGTTATTATATTTACAACAGCAATAAGGGTTACTGGAAAACCTCACTGTGACAGTTTTTATTCGATTATTAAATTTTGCTTTTAAAATGTAGCAAAAATGACTTGTGGGCTTAATGCAACAGTTTTAAGATTTTTGGGTTTATAAAAACATGCAAGATGATTTAAATGTTTGCTTAAGCTCCTTAATTGAGTCTTTTGAAGTTTAAATATTTTGTTAAGTTAGCAAACAATGGAAAATTAACTTATTTATAATTTTTATTAAATAATTTTTTTAACTGAATAAAGAATTTTAAGAATAAGGTTTTGTTGAGAAAAATTCCAATAGGCAATGCGCAATGCTGCATTCATTTCGTATGTAAATTTACTAGAACTAATACGCGTGTATACAGCTCTGGTTGCGAATGATCTTCTATAAGTTGCAATCGATTTTGCTACTTCCTTTTCTAAAAAAACACAACTTCAGTCGTTAACAGCTTTTACCTACTTGGGTTATATTTTCGTTCAGGGGTATAATTTTGCAGTTGTTAGAAATAAAGAAATACTGTGTTCTGTTATGGTCATATGTACATATATATACAGGTTATAACTCTGCTGAAAAATCTTACTTTCAAACTTAATTCGAAATTCTAATTAACACCAACCGGAAGGGTAAATTTGCCAAAAAAATTCTCGTAAATTGCTCAAAAATGTTCTTATGTTGACTGGTTGGTTAATCTGTTGTGTTGAAAGTATTTGATTGGGAATAAGACAGTAAATACATCATGGAAAGAAATCTTTTTTCAAAAGTTTTTGATAATTATAAAAGAAAACCATTTTAAGTAAAAAGTGTTACGGATTAACATTAAAAATTATCTATCTAGTAACATAAAATCGTTGACGTTTTTTTTAAATTGCTAATAAAATATTTAAGTACCTACATGCATGGACATACACACACATTCCTACCTTTTAGTATGTAAACCCTACTTTAATTTAAATTTTTCTTTAAAAAATGTGCTAACTTCAAGATATTTGAACACCCTGCGATAACACTGTAAATCAAAGAAACATACATTTTAACATACATATTTAAGTATCTTAAAATTTTCTGTTTTATGTAGATGCAAGTGTTTTTTCTAAGCCTGAAGTCATTGTGTACGTCTGGTAACTATTGTTGTTGGCAGTTGGTTTTTTTTCTATGTTGTCGCTTGAGTTTCAAGAAGACAAATCGTTTTAATATTCGCAGGTAAATGTATAAAATACAAAAATTCCCTTGGCAGTGATAAATTTGTCGTCCATAAATATGGCTCAAAGATTTGTGAATTTGTTCCAAAGCACACACACATACATTTATTCAGACACTTAGAAACATATATTTTTTTACATTAAGAACGTTTTTTCTTAAATATTTAAAAGTTTCTTACTTAATATATTTCTTGCTTTCTTGTTGATATTTTATGAACTTGAATATTTTTGAATGGTGGCCAAAACATAAGGTAATGGAGTTGCTTATGGGTCAAAAATCAAGCATACACATACATATGTCTATACAATTGCAAAAATATAAGCTTTTTTGTTTAGAGCTACACTTGAATTTCTGTAATTTTATACTCTTTCTTCTAGAGTGCGAGCATTAGTTAAGCCCTCAAGTGTTCATCTTGTAATATAAAGACTCGTTTAGATTTTCGTTATATGTCATTTTTTCCATCGTCTTTTGCATCTTAAAATGTTTATTTTGTTGGTATAAAACAGGATGCTTCTTTAAATGGTTTAAATTGTTTTTTCTTATTTTATTAAGCTGGGAAAAAAGCTATTTCTTATATTATTTTTTTTACAGAAAACAGTTTAAAGTCATTAAACGATAGTTTTTGGGATTTTAAATTTGTTTAAAAATAAGCCACATTTTGTTTTTGATTTTAAACTTCAAGTTGGGAAATAACACTTCCTCTGCCATAATAATTTAACGCCATTGGTTGTTTATTTCTCATGAACGTGACAAAGAATTTCTCCTTGTTTAAGATTACACTTGGAAGGATTTGCATTATTTATGTTTATGTTGACATAAATTCGTGCCATTTTTAAGTTCTAAAGAGCAACAGAGCTTTAAGTACCAATGAAAAGAAAAGAGAAATTTTTCAAAATTTATCTGGGTACTAAAATTCATAAGATAAAAAAGACAAATAATTTAATACATTTGATTAATTAAAAGATTTGATTGACGACAATAAGAAAAAGAGAAATATTTTTTTTAGTAGAATATATAAATTTAAATTGATCTTAGTACTTCATAATTTTGCATAAGAAACATAAACAATGCTTTAAAAATAAATTTAATTAAATATTACACAAATTTATAAAACAACCCTCTGTAAAAATTCGAAGCTTCGTAACAAATTAATGTGACATCATGCCTGACAGGGTGTCACTCTTAAGGGCCATTAAGTGAATTAAATAAAAGCTTGTTACTGAATGTCATGTTCAACAATAAAATTTTAAAAATATTTTTTTATGTCAAAATTTTTTGTTTTCTGTTGTTTTTTAATTTAAAAATTACAACTGGAAACTTCTTAAAAAAAATGTTTCAAGAGACATTTATTAACATATAACACGTCATTGAAAATTTGCATGGAAAATTTTTTGCAATTTATGTAACTTTTTTAACAAACTTTATTAATACAAATTTTTGCTTTTTTCTTTTGAATGAGCTTCATTTTATAATTAACTTTTATTAGAAGAAATAAGTCTTTTCCGTTAATGTTGAAAGAAACTTTTTTTTGAAAATAGCAGGTTTTTTTTTACCGATACTTGCCGAGTAGAATGCATTTTCGAAAACAGCTACGAAATTTCATCATCAGTACTTTTTGAACGATAGTAGTGTCTTTTGGCTGTAAACATCACATATTTTACTTTCATGTAACATAGAAAGGAAAACGGAATATCTTTTTTCCTTCTTTTTTATTTTAGATATACCCTCTATATTATAATATACAACAATTAAAATGTGTTTCATTTAATCTAAGAAATGGATGATGCCTGACCGTTAATCAAGAGTTGCCGAAAAACTTTTAATACAAAAAAAACATAGTGCTTATGGAACAATAAAATTTGTCTTGGCTAGCAGGGGTTTTTAGGCTTTTTCACCACAATAAACCGATGTTGAAAAAATTTTTTTCTAAAACGAATGATCAAAACTTTTTAAAGAAAAGACGTAGCCACTAATGCTCCGTTAGATTTTATACATTTATTGTACGTATCTATTAAAAAGCTTTTTTTTATTGTTTAACTATTGTTATTGCTAAAACTTGTGAAAACTCCGCACTTTATGGTAAGTACAAGCCCCGTTCTTAAGAAATTGACAATAAACCAAATTTTAATAATAGAAAAACTAATAGCCGTTTTAAATTTTTTTTTATATATTTTTCTATAATATTAAAAGAAAACAAAAGCTGTAGTGCATCTACGCTGTGGACCGAAACCAAATTGCTTGTCTGTCAAAAGATTATAGTCGTTAACATGATTATACATTTTCCCGTATAGTAAGTTTTCCAAAAACCTTGGAAAAATAGAGAAGAATGACAATTGAA
>OY757187.1:56666844-56714344 GCA_963583895.1 Melanophora roralis | reverse complement strand
TTTTATTTTATTTTATTTTATTTTATTTTATTTTATTTTATTTTAATTTTATTTTATTTTATTTTATTTTATTTTATTTTATTTTATTTTATTTTATTTTATTTTATTTATTATATATTTTGTTTTATACGTGTATCTCTCAATAATGTGCATCGTTGGTAACCGAATAGTGTAAAAAAAATTAACTAGTTTTACTTTGGTTACTTATACTCAAAATTAAGACGTTTTTTTAATTATGTAATTGATCTCTAAATTCCAAATATACCTACTATAGAATGCTTTTTTAACTTTGCTGGAGCACTGCGTATAAATATTTAAATAACTCCATATTAGGAAATAGCTCATACGTTCTGTAGTATGATTAAAAAATATTATCTCAAAAGTATGCTATAGTTTTTTTATAATTTATAACCTAATGCATATTCCTCTATGCGTATTAACAATATCTATACATATATCTATTTTATAACTCATACGCACAAGCTAAAATGGATTGGTAATTGTTTTAGAAAAGTAAGTAAGACTTTTTAAAGATACATACATATGTACATATGTAATTATATTCCATTTTTGACATTTTTAATTATTTTATATATATTTTATATATATTTAATATTTTTGAATAATCCAATCCCAAAAAAATAGCGGATAGTCAAGAGAAATATATCATGTAGACGGTATTAAACCAGATTTTTCGCAAGTCAAATAACTTTTAAATTTGCGATTTTATACTTTTTTAATAAACTAAATTAATAATCTATAAAAATATAAAAATCAAAAAGTAATCATTATTAAAGAAAAGAAATACAAATAGCACAAAAGGATAATAACTTGTTTATTTTTTTAATTTATATCTTATTTTTATTTATTTTCTTTAATTATTACGGTGACCGGGATACTTTAATAACTAAGAAAGAATAATAATATTGTAAAAGTTTGCTCTTTCAAGTTTATAAGTTGAAAAAAAAAATCTAGTAAAATTATTGCGTTATAAAAGAAATTAAGGTAGAATTATTAAACTTAAATATTTATTAAGAAAAATTAGCAAATCATTATGTATTATGTATTAAAGCAGCATATCTACATAAGTATATGCTTACCAGCTTTTTTATGCAACTGCTAACTGGCGTTCAACAAAAATATTAACTTGGTGTAAGAACTTAAGTGCAACATGCGAAGAATGAAACAGAGTAGCACTTAAGTGTTCGTCAACGAAGGACGTATTCAGCGCATATATAATTAAACAATGACATTTATTAAATAAAATAATTAATTATTTTTTTGTTCGTTCGTTTATTTAAATAAAATAAATTACTAAGTGTAAATATTCGTGCTGCCTTTATTTGAGATTGACGTGCAGTTTTTCTTAGAGCGCCTATTAATATTAAATGATTTTTAGGACATTTGTATTCACATATGTTACTTGTTTATTGTTTGCTTATAAATTGTATTATCCGTATGGAAAAGAAAACAATTATTATGTATTTAAATATTATATATATGTGTAAATGATATAGTCTTTGTTTTTAAATTCTAAGCAATGATAAATTCTTTTTTGCTAAATAACTTATGTCATATTAAAACAGATATTTAGTCCAACTTTAAAAATATTTAAAAAATTCTAAACTTAAAAAATAGTAACTTTAACTTTCTCACAAAGAGTAAGAAAATTAAAATATCTGGTGTTATTTTTTTTTTGTTTAAAAATTTTAAGTGCTTACGGTTGTTTTATATGATTTTTTTAACATCTACTTTAAACAAGATTCCTTGAGCGATAAAATTGAATTACATGTTTGATTGTATACTAATGTACAATACAAATTTATATTCACACATATGTAATTTATCATATTTATTCATACATGCGTATGTTTTCTAGTAAACATCCTAACGTATGTAAAAAGCAATAACAAACATTACAATAAATTGTTTGTGCAAAACAAACCACATTTGTTTTAAATTACACATACTTTTTCATTTAAGTTCATTTAAAAATATTTTTAAAGATACTTTATATGCAAATGTAATTAAAGTTCCTACATACTGATAAACATTAATGTTTTTCTCTGTTTCTTTTTGTAAATTGTCAAAAATATTTAGCATTAGAAAAGATAATAATTCTTGTAAAACAACCACTTCTGTTTCTTTTTATAAGAACAATTTTTATTCCAAATGTAAATCATTGTTTTAGCTTTTGAACCAGGATCATAATTAGGCTTAATTTTCAACATTCTTTAAAAAGTTTTATAATCAAATTTTAATTATACACTTTTATTGTAATTAAAGTCTATGTTATACATAAAAAAATAGTTTTTCCTGTCAGTTACCATAGTTACCAGATTTAGTGCTAAAAATTGGCTTTTTAAAATAGGACGATCTTTGCCATTAATGTGACGATTTTTTTCATTTAAGCTGAACGACTTTTTTATTTCATGAATATATGTATATATATTTATCAATTATACAAATTGTATTCATTAGTGATATTGATTTTAGCCGAACAAGGTTTAGGGAGTTAGAATTTTAATTTTAAACATTTAAATAAGCAGCGACCTTTATTCAGATTTGGTATTTATTGTCATTTTGTGTGCATCTTAACACTGTTTAAAACAAAAACTATTAAGTCGATTCAAGCAAAATTTAGGTTAATGGTGTCTTTAATTTTAATACTTTTATGCATTTTTTTATTAAAAGTAGAACTGTTTTTTTTTTAACTAGAAGATAACCAAAGAGGAGTCACTGGGTCATAGAAATATAAATTAAAAAAAAAGATCTTTAAACTTTAAAAGGACTTATTTCCTTATTTTCACAGAGTTGATACTTTTTCTTTATTGTTGTTTTTTCTACGTATTAAATGCGAGCAGTGTACAAATGCAGCAAGTTTTTATTTTATTTTAAATAAACAAGTTTAAAAATTATCGTTGTTTTAATTTTACGATTCTCTAACGAATGCGAAAACCTGTTTAAACAATTTTAAGGATTTCTATAAAAAAAAAATGTGACTTCTGGGACCAAATTTATCTGGCAACTATGTCAGTAACAACACTTATAACTAAGAAACGGCTGGGCCAATTTTAACTTTATAACCAAAATGCCTCAGGATATTTAGGTGGAATCTTTCATACAAATTAAACGTCACTTCACAAGCTGAGGGGATCCTGAGATATCACAGGAGATATCAATTATTTTAACGATAAAAAAAGATCCTAATTTTGATAAAAAATATGCAAAAAATGCTTAGAGAGCGTTCTTATTCAGCAAAAAGAATAATTTTTTGTATTTTAAACTCGATATAAAATTTTTCACCAATGTTAAAAGCTGCCCCAGTAAGGATTTTTAGGCGTGTGAGATATTCTTCGAAAACGGAGTCCTACAAGCCTATAAGTCTTTGACCAGATATGTCCCAGTTTTTCGAGAAATTACTTAAAAAAAAGTTACCTCCGATCTTAAATGATATCAACTGCATTCCAGGTCATTAATTTTTGTAAAGAATTATACACAATACCGTCGAATAAGCCCACAGACTGGTATTGTTCCGCGCTTCTCATTGATGTCTCTTAAATTTTCCAAACAAAATTAAATAAAGACCTGTTAAGCAAATTAGTTAGTCTCTAAAGCCTATAAAAAAATCACATAACCGATCGACAGTTTATGATCAAAGAAGGGAATTACTTAAGTTGCCCTATACTAATAGAGGCAAGCGTACCTCAAGGGAGTATTCTAGGGCCCATTCCTTTACTTTTTTTAAATAGCAGACACACTCACAAATAGTTTTGCATACACGTTCTCATTTCACTTCTCTTAGTTGCTTATATAGACCCTGGAGTAGTTTTAGTTGGCTTGAAACATTACGTAACCCAAGCAGAGATTTGGGGAAAGTTATGAAGTGTTAAAATAAATAAACAAAAATGCGCCCGGTTGATTTGGGCCGTTTTAATATTCAATTGCGACAACTTCGCATCTATATGGGTCTTCCATGTGAGGCGGCGTTCCAAGTGAATTCAAAGTTTTTTCATCTTAATTTGTTGGGGCACCGTAAGGTTGTTAGTAAAAATTTGGGCGGCACGTTTTTTGGCGTAAAGTTAAGGTAACGTGGGTGCATTTTTGTTCATTTATTTTAATACCCCATAATTTTTCTCATTTTTCTCCTTGGAATACGTGATGTTGAATCTGTTTTGTGGCCTCTCTAGGGTCTTTATGAATACTGATAAAGGTGGTATCATCAGTAAATGCCAATCTATGAGTAAAATTGTTTGTGGGCATGTCTGTTGTATAAAACAATAACAAAATTTGACACAGTATACTCCCTTGAGCTACCTTCGCCCCTATTGGTTGTGAACAGCACAAGCAGTTACCTTCTTTTACCATAAATTGTCGGCCACTTTTGTAACTATTCAAAAGGTTGAAGATATTTACCGATAAGATCAGTTTTAGCTTGTTCTACAGGCCTTTATGCCATACTTTGTCAAACGCTTGTGAGACATCGACATAAAGCACGGAGCAGTAGTTCTTTTCCTCAAAGGCTTTTCTTTTAACCTGTTCCAACCTCTGTGTTTGTTTGTTGGTTCTATGTTCACTTCTAAAGCCGAACTGGTGATTAAGAATGCAGTTGTTGTCATTCAGGATCGGATTCAGCTTGGTTTTGAGATTGTGGGTAACAAACTTTTAGTCCTGTAGAACTCCAGCCTTGAAGGATATTTTCCAGGCTTAGGAATCACCTTTACCAAGGCAATTTGCCGTACTAATGGGAAATTCTTGAGCCACAATATGATGTTAAAAATAAAAAGAACTATTCTTTTTGCTGTATACGGCAGCTCTGAAAGTATTTTGTTGATTATTCCACCAAAACCAGCAGTTTTTTTTTGCGTTTAAGCTAACGATAGCCTCTACGACATCTTAAAGATGAAAATGAGTTTCCTCAGCACACCCAGGAACAACCGGCGGTACTGCCATTATGCCATTGCATGTATTGGGTGTAAACACGATCCTGAAATGACTTGCAAGTAGATCGCTTTGTAAATTATGACGGTAAGTAGAAGAGGCATGTGCAACAGTTTCTATAATGTTTTCATTAGGGCCATTCAGACAATCATCGATGTCTCCGGGTGGTTTTAGCGGCTGGTTTTCCGAGCAGTGGTTGCTGATATATTTTTTATATTTCAACTAGTTTACTCATTTAGCTAAGAAAAAATCACTAGTTGCAATTTGGTGAGGACTGCAAATAGTGATTATTGTGGTTGAGTGGTCAGAAGATAAATTCAAGGAGGCTTGGGACTCAATAAGCTCCGGTAGTATCCCTCTTGCTACGCCAAGGTCATTCTGGAATTTTGTTGTGGTCGTTGGCCAGTAGGTTTGTTGTCCAGTTTAAATAACGTTAAGTCCCATTTCAGACACGGCATCATACAACACGTGACCTATGGGACTAATTAGGCGGGAGCCCCAGCAATAGTTTACGGTGTTAAAATCTCTAGCAGCTATGAAGTGGGGACCTTAAGATTCTTAAAAACTGCTGTACTGGTCCTTCGTTATGGAGAATCTAGATAAACAATAAACTAACCAAATACTTAGGCTATAGAAAAATTCATTAATACAGACGTTTGTTGCTTGGATATAAGATTCGGATAGGACATCTATCCATTGGTGTTTAATTCTTGATTTGATATGTATAGCCGAGCTACCACAAAATCTATTCCTAGGATCCTTCGCATCGTAAAAAGTATAGCCACTTATTTTAAAATTGATTTAAGATGGCATCAAAAATATTTGTTTTTTGTAGCCTAGTGTTCAACTCAATTAGACTCCAAATACTTTTAAAAAAGTGTTACAAACTTATATAAAAACATTTAAAAAAAAACCAAAACTTTTAAAGCAAATCAACATTTATAGTTTATTTTAAAATTGAAATGAAAATCCAATTTTTTTTATGAACAAAAAAGTATATCTATTTCCCCGCTGCTAGCTGATAGGTATAGAAAACTTTTTAATCTGTAGACAAATATGAAGAATATCTAAATATGAAGAAGGATATTTTTAAATAAAGTTTAATAAAAAATCTTTTTTAAACAAAACAAATAGATTTTTTTATTTGAAAAAATTTGTATATCTTTCTTGTTATATGTTTAAAACTTTTTAAACCTTATAACACTTTTCAGCTCAAGGTAGGTAGATATAAAAATTATAATAATAAATGTAAATTAATATTTGTTAAAAAAATTTTCTGTAGACATATGCACATAATGTCGTTTTTTCTTTTGTGAACCAAGGACAATGTAAAAAAATATTCTTATTTACATATAAATTAACTTATGACAACAATCTTTATATGCTTTTACTTTTTTAAATTCCCTTATCCAGTTACTTGAGTGTCATTTTTAACACCATAACGTAAACTAATTTAAAACAAGACCTCAAAAGCACATACTGGAAAATTTCCTTTACGTATGTATGCGCAAAAGGGCAAAAAGAATAAAAGTATTTTTTATTTAACCACAACCAAACCATTGTCAAAATCAGAATAATGCTTATTATCATCATAAACATCTTGAGAATCCTTTAGGCAGACACTTTTACCCAAACAGAATCGTGTGTCAACTAAATGCTGACAAATAATTTGTCATATCTTATGTCATAACTGACAAAGGTTTTGTTGTTATCACACCTTAGCATTTGCTCTTTGGAAAATTTCATGTAAAAATATTCATTTACATATCTAGTTGTACGTAAGTTACTTTGTGTATGGAAATTCTTAAATTTGTAAATGTCTGCATTTGAAATTAAATGTGCTTTTGTGTTCATGTGTGTATGTGAGCCAATAAGTGTGAAAAAATGCTTTACATTTGCATGTGTAAGAAAATCTGGCAACGTTTACTAAAAATTTACAAATCACAGTTACATATGCAAATCTTCAGGAATATTAAAATAAATAAAATTATTATCTGTGGAAAATAAAATTGAAGCAAATTGTTTCCGCAACTATTATTCTAAAAAATCTATTCAAGAAAATTTATACCAAAAACAAAATCTGTTATTATGTTTATATATAGGTATATGTATATTTGTTATATATGCATATATGTAGATACATAAGACCGTATAATCTTAAAAGCAAAAAACAAAAAAAAATAAGAATTTTTTCTAGTCAATCATTGAAGTAATTTTTTTCAATAGTTATTTGGGATCTTATAATAAACAGGGATATTCTATTTTGTTTTAGAAAAGCCAATAGTCAATATTTTCACAAATAATTTTGTAAGACTTTCCTACAAAGCAAGAGTCAACAATAATTTTTATTCAATGCCCTTATATCAAAAATGTAAATCTTTTAAAAGCAGAGTGTTCTCAGCATAAAAAAACAATTTTAAAATTTTAAGTTTAACTCCTCAATTTCTTTTATTAGTCGAACTTAATATTTAAATACGATTTCTTCTTCTTACATTTTCTATAAACTGGTATAAAAGGGTTTAGTTCAAGAAAACTATACACATATATCATAGGTATGTTTGTTGTAATATTTGTAAAATGATATGGATATATGTTTTCTTTTAAGGAAACCAGATATATTTTGAGGCAATATTAGCCATCTTGCCTGAAAACGAAAATTATTTAAAAGATTTGTTTTAAATTACCCTTATGCAACTGTTCCGCATATAGGAATTATTTAAAGCTTAAAATAAGAAGGATAACAACGAAGGGTGAAATAACATCCACAAAATGGCAAAACATTAATTATTAATTACAGCAATAACATTTAATATTTAAATAAATTTTACAAGATGTGTTCTGGTATCTAGTTGATTATTAAAACAAAGAGACAACATTTTCTTTTTACTATAGGAAGAATATATTTTATGATTATCCCGATATCCTAACAGCCACTTAACCCGAAAGTAAAAACGGGAAAGATGGAGGCTATACCATCTTTAAAAAATGTTAAGGCTTGTGCCATTGAAAAACATAAACATTTTTTTAAATAAAATGTAAATGTGTACCTCATATTTTCTCAACGTTTCGAAAAATTCCTTTATTTTTTAAGAGCCTTGTGTGGCATTTATAGAACAAAATTGAAACGGACATATTTAAAGTAATTTTAAAAAAACTGTTTGACTGCAAAACAAAATTCTTACGATATTTTTTTTAACAATTGTTTGGAAATGCATTCCAAAAATTTTCCATAGGTTTTTAAAGATTAATTTTCAATTCAAAAAATATTTTTTGTAATTTAGGGTTTTCTTCATAATTATATCTTTATAGTTAGTGAAAAATAGTCCGTCTGTTTATCTGTCTGTCTATCTGTTAGTCTGTGTTATGGTTAAATCAACTTCTTGAAGCACATGGATGTCGCATAGATACGTAGGTGGTAATTTACTATCAGAAATATCTGCGATTAAATTGCTTTTGAATTTCAGCAAAATCGCTGGATAATTGACTGAGATATAAGTCAAGACCCAACACTACCTCTGTTTATTTCTCTAAAATTTTTACACAAAAAGCTCTTCTGCTTTTTTGGAGCTGCCCATATATGAATGCAATCGTCCGAAATGATTGTGGAACTTACTTACGTCATATCTTCGCCCCTAAAAGGTTTGCAATCGAAAGTTATTTTTTTTTTAATTTCTTTAAATAGCTTCCAAAGCTTCCTGGCTGCTCCTACAACAGTAAAATTTAAGACTGGCTCCAATTATTTTTTTCCCAAACATTTTTGTGGTACATACTTACCCCCTATCGTCAGCCCTTAAGCGGGCTGTCGTACAAAATTTGAAAAAATAGGGTCGAAATCCCTACAGCTTTTCCGGCGTCGCCTCTAGAGGATTATTAGTTTTCCGTTCCAAACATATTTTTTAAACATACTTACCCCATCACACCACACCTAAGGGGCTTTTCGTACAAAATTTACAAAAATTATATAATAATTCGAAAAAGTCGGCCTTAGAAAAATAAAGCGTACGATCGACCCTTATTAGTGTCCCCCCAAACATATTCCTAGAATATGTATTCCCTCTTTCCCATCGCCTAAGAGAGGCTCCCATAAAAATTTGGGAAATTGTAACAAATCCTTTGCTTCAGCTTCCAGTGTGCCATCGGATGGGCCAAATGTAGAACTGACCTCAACTCATTTAATTGCAAATATTTACCTAGAACATACTTACCCCCTATCAGTATCACCTAAGGGCGTAGCATACAAAAATTCAAAAAATTAGCGTTAAGCTTCCAACAAATTCCCTAATCACGCTAAGAGGGTTAATATTCAACACCGGCCAATATTTAAAAACGGATAAAAATAAAAAGAAGATTTATCTTTCGAAAGGCAAAGGTGAAGCCACAGATTTGCTACAGCCGAATATAGCGCTCCTACTTGTTTTTTTATTATTATGCACTTGTTCTCAAACCAAAGTAGAAAATAAATAATTATTTCACGTTTATCTTTATTAAATTTTTGAAAAAATCCAGTTTAAAGGATATACCAAAAACTTTTGATTTACCTTCAAAAAAAACTTAATAAAAAAACCCTAGTATATCTTGTAATAAAATTAAATAATAAAGAAAAACAGAATGTTAACTTTTTCTTAAAAAACTTCGAAAAATATGATTCAAAAGTAAATATTCTAATTCTAATTTAAAAATCCATGTAGTATTTATTTTACCTTTCTACAAAAAAGTTAAATAAATTTCTTCAAGCACACATATGTATGTGTACTCTTATGTAAATAAACATCTTCACAGAATATGGGTGTATATGTTTCTGTAAAGGTATTCTACAGGAAGAAAAAGATAAACTTTACTTAAGGAACAAAACGAAAAAAATCTTAAAAAAAATGTGAGAACAAAGTTTGAATTTCATTAAAAAATCGTTTTAAAAGATTAAGAAATATTCAAATTATACAAATTACCATAACCATTTTCTTTTTGATATTTTTTCTAACAGATTCTTTGGTATCACCATCACCTTAGCTTGGGTCTTTATTAAAGGAAGTATGTTTTCAAGGGCTGCAAAAGATAAAAAAGTCGTCACCCAAATTATTTAACAACTTAGTGGTCATTCAGTAAAATAGGAAAACCTTAAGGAAAATAAAATAAATATATAATTTATGATATATAAAAAATTAAAAAATTTAATACTAAGTTTTTTAAACTTTGACAGTAAAATTATTAAAACTATCGTTATCGGTAACTTTTAACCCAATAATAAAGGTTTATTATCGACCTGTAAAACATATAAATTTGATAAGTAGGGACGAGAAGTTAATGTAATGCTTAATCTAAAAACAAACTCTTAATTTTTTTTTACTGTTATACGTTATTGTATTTCTTGGAGATTTTGAAGAAATAAAAAGATTTGTGTATTCCTCTGGTTTATTATTTGCATATAAACGAAGACTCTTTTTATAACCTTAATTGTCCCAATGTGTTAGTACTTAACTTTTGAAACTATTTAGACTTAAAGAAGCCATATGCAGAACAAATATTTTTATACTTAAATATGATTTTTACAACCAGTTGAAAAAGAAGGCAGGAGCATAGGAAACCAATTCCTTTTTTTTATTATTTGTCATAGTTTATTTTATATGGCCTTAGGTAAGGTCAAAAATGTTATGCAATACAAACTATTTGCATCTTTGGTTAAAGTTAAATATGTGAAAAACTGTTGCAAAATATTTGATTGAATTGATTGGAAAAAATCTGAAATATATAATAGTGATGATTTTAGTAAAAAGCTTTGAAGTTGTTGTTAGCTGAGAAAAACATGTTTTTGAAAAATTTAAAAAATACTTAAATTTTATACTCTTTTAGGCTTAATTTTGTAAAATGTATCTACTTTTAAGGGTTTAGTTACCGACTTTTAAATTAAAGGGTGTTATATGTGCCTTATTGAGAAAAAAAAGAAAAAAATCAACGTGTTTTAATCGTTTAAATATTTTATCAAAATCAACAATCGATTTTCATGTAATTAAAATTAAATTATAATAAACTACTACATATTTTTTAATAAAATAAATAACGTTTTTAAGACACGCCAATGTTTTATATTTCCAATTAAAATAATACTTTAGCTTTAGATAAAATCAGTGTTTGATTTGTTTGCTTAGAAATTGACTTATGTTTTTGTCGCATGTGTATGCCTTGGTTTTCGGTAGTCATCTTACGAATTAAGAATTAGTCAAAATCACACTTAACACTAATTAAAGTGCTCATTAAAAGCTTTCAGTTTAGCGTTTTATCAAAATAAAACACTTTTTTGTCATAATTTTCTCCACGAACGAATGTCGCGTTCAGCATTGGAGAAAAGCCCATATGTGTGCGTGTATAGAGGGTCAGGCACATTTTACATTGATCTTTAAATATTGACTTCAATTAAGATAGATTTTATGTTTGCATTCATTATTGCAAAATAAATTATTTAACACATTTCCTTTGATACAAATATTATAAATAAATATTACTTTAGCATTGAATTCTCACTATTGCAATTTGCTCAAAATATTTGGCAGTGCCAGGAAGATGTTTTTTTTTAAATATTTTATATGTAACTTGCTTTTGTTCCTTTTTCTAATTTTAAACCACTTTGATTAATAAGGGCATATGCATTACAGTCTCTTAAAAGCCATTCAAAGTGACAAAATGTGTAATTTCAGTTTATTAAAGGTTTAAATTTTAAGAAATTTCGAACAAGTTTTGTATAACCTGCACAGTGGGATAACTGTATATATACGTTTGAAATTCCGGGTTTCATCTCAATATCTATTCGCGATCTCATAGAATATATATGGTTAATTTTGAGATTTACGGGCTTATTTCAACATAATTTTTAGCGTCGGAGTTTTTTGGAAAATAACATTTTTTTAATTGTTTACTTAAATTAAATAATATATATCTGCTTAGTTATCATAAGTTCACACGAATTTTCTAAATATTTATCGAATTATGCAAAGTTTTTCAAATATATCCAAGTTAACGGCTAAACCCCTACTTTTTCTTTATAACAAATTGTTTAAGTTCAGATGTATTCCAAAACTTAAAAAAATAAATTTCATCAACTCTTTTTTTTACTTTCCATTTCTTTGATCATCGCAAAAACCTACACAAGGCTCCCTTTAATAAAAACACGCGACTGCCTTTATTTTTTTAAAACACATTTGAAATCATCAACTTAAAGGTTCAATTAATGGTTCAATTATACGTGATATAATCATAACCACAGTAAACAGTTGTTCGAGCCAAACTTATGGGCATTACGCCATAATCATAACCATAGAAAAAAGTTGAGATTTGGTTTTTATGGCAATGGTTATAAATATGGCGTTATGTTGCAGCACGTATAACTTAAACTTAAGGTCTGGACTAAAAGAATTGCACTAGAAATTTTATGAGAAAATTTATACAAAAAATTTTTAAGCTTAAATACATTTTTCAATGGGAGACATGCATCAAATGCAGGCCTGCCAAATACACCATTCTTTTACATTTTAGTATAAATTTTATATTAGTTTTGTAAATTTTAAACAAAGGTTAACATTATCCATTTTCAAATAGGCTTTGAAAAAACCTTAATTATAAAATCATATATTTTGCATTTAATTTCCTCTTCAAATTCGCAAACAAATTTCCGGAACAAGTTTATGGATTCGATCATTTTCCATTTGATTTTACTTCTTTTATTGACGTTGATTATTTGTTTTTGAACTTTTTTTCTTTGGTAAAAACATAAGACTAAAATTCAATTAACAACTTTTCTTTTACATTTTTTTCGCCGTCTGCCTGTATTTTTTGTCATTCCGTCTGTCTCCTTAGTTTATGTTAACGGCAGCTAAGGTTTACTTTTTTTGTAGATATTATGTTTGATCTGTTTTATGTCAAGTAAGTATTTTAACAGCATGACATTGACGATGATAAAGGCTGTGCTTTTAAACGTAAATGGAATTCATTTATGTTTTCAAATCTAAATGCAAATGTATTACGTAGTTTAATTTAAATTTTATATTAAAGTTTTAAAGAATTTACTTCTTGTTTCACTTTTTAAGAAACGTGATTTATTAAAAAATTTTAAGTATTTTCTAAAAAATAATGCTAAAAATTAATCTCTTGCTAATAACTGAAGTACTTGTGCTGTTTCATTAACCGGTGTATTGTGTGTATTTTTTTAACCGCTTAAAACAGCAATGCAAAGATTAGCAAAATTGACCAGATAAGTAAAACATTTATTTAACCTGCTTTTTAATAATAGTTTTATTTAAAAAAGTTAATTTAATTGCAATTAAACTTTAAGACTAAAATACGTTTGCATGCGTCCATAAAATTCAACAGCCAATTGAAAAGCGGTTCTAATAAAATACGGCCTCAAAAGTTTTTGTAAAAACATCATGATAATTTGGGTTAAAGTCTTATTATACCCAATATATAGTAGTGGTAAGGGTATATATAAGATTGTCATTCTGGCTGTTATTTTATCTTTACTGACTGCCCTCGATGCAGTCATGTCCATTAGTCCGTCTGCATGTCTGTGAGCCTGTTTACACAAAGTTTTTGGAATCAAATAAGGCCGCACAGAAAACGTAGTATTAAACAATTAAAATTATTCCTAAGACAATTGCTGTTTAAAGTCATCAAAATTGGTTTACTATTGGTTGAAATATAAGCGAAGAACCAAAATTACCAATTTTTCAGATAGGAGCAGGAAAAGTGGTATTCCCTCTACAATTGCACAAATTTTGTGAAATATTTCATGTTGTAAATATGAAAAACACTAACATCTATAGAATTAAAATGTTATACAAGTATTAATTATACAAAAATATCTACATTTTGAAAAAAATTATTTGGATAGGAGCAGGGGGAGGGCTTGCCCCCATAAAAATTAAAATTTTTTGCAAGATTTTCTTTACGCTGTATCTTAAAAACTATAACAGAATAGTTGAAAAGAAGCAGGCAGGGAGCAGCCCCAACACAAATGAGCAACTTTTATAAAATTTTTAATTCAAAAGGTGTCGAAAACTATCAAGGCTCTCGACTTCGAAACTTCTACCTGGTATTCCTACAAAATCTTGTAAAGTTTTCTATTCCTATTGACTACAAAGTACTTTCATTACAATATTTGCCATACGAAATAACTCGGCTAAATCAGATGGCTGGGTATATAATAAGACCAGTGTGAAGGGCACATAAGAATATAGCGCTCTTACATGTTACTTTTAAAGTTACACACATTTATTTCTCCTTAGAACTCAATAACAAATGGCCTCAAAGAATGGGAACTAAAAATTGTCCCAAATGTGAAAAGGGGATGAATTACAAACAACTAAAATATTCAAACCAATTTCAAAATCGCCATAAGGTACAAAATATAAGCAGCGTGACCATCCATCGATTATAGTTGCAATTTGCAACCGCAATTTTTCTGACCTGTGACTTTTGGGCGCCTTCGTTTAACTGATACTATTTTGCAACTTTTAATGCTACTAAATTATGTTTTTTACATAAGCATGTGTGCATACATACATGCTTTTTTCCCCCCAAAAGAAAGTTTTTTGCGTCCCATTCCGGAATTGGCAAACCTTATTCATTTTCACACAAGCAGGTGTCATGCGAAAACACATATTCTTATTGATACACTCAGACTTTTCGAACTTCTCGCTTTAATGAATGCCTTGACGAGAAAAACTCGTGTCTTGGCAACTTCCAAACTTAGGAAATAAAAAGGCCAGAATAAAAATTCCAGGGACTTTATTTTTTTATTATTTTTTTATTATTTTTTTATTTTTTATTCCAATTTAGTTCATTACAAAAGTTCGTAAGAAGTAAAAAATTTCAAAAAAAAAAAACAAAAATCTATAAACTTGGGGAAACCTAAATGCCAAACCTTTGAATTTTTAAAATAAATGGTTTTTGAAAAAAATATGAGTTTTTATTGTATAAAGTGTTCCTTTGATATATCTTGCCTTTTTTGCCAAAAATATTTTTTGGGCTTTCTTATGAATTTTGCAAGAGATATGTAGCTATTTTAAAAACAAGGATTATAAGGCCTCTACGTGGTGTTAATGATCCTCCATATTGCAGTTTTTACCCAAAACTTTTGTGGTTCTTACCTTAATAGCAAAATCAATACAATATTAAAATGACCACCCGATTCGCAAATTTATCAATCATCTTATTTCTCTTAAAGCCTTTGTATACCCTAAGATGCTTCAGTGGACATTTCCTTGATCATCGCCTGACTAGAAATTGATGTATTTAATTAAAAACTCTAATTGTAAAAAAATAGAGCAATTTTTCTGTTCGAACTTTTACCTGCATCTTTAGAAAGTCTGTTAGATTTTATTTTCCCCAAGGATTGATCCAACATAAAAGCTTAGCATCTAGTATTATTCTAAGGAGCCTTTTTAAGTGTTGATTTTAAATATATAATATATAGTTTCCAGCATTAGTGAGACTCATGAACCCATTTTTGTGCCTTTAGTAAAAAGCGATAGGACAGCCTCCCCAGAATAATTTCACAACAACAAAGTGTTGTCGAGAGCTGTTTATAAATTTTTATATATTTTTACCGAAAGTAGTCGCTTTGAAAATTTTTAAGTTGTCTTTAGCATTTGAATCGGGGTTCTTAAGCTTGATATGCAGAACGCCTTTCCAACTGAAATCACCTCAATATATGAAGGGCTAAATTGTTCCTAATTTGTTTTTTGCTCGACTTTTTTCATTTTTGTTGTATGCTTAAGGACTTATTAAGAAAGACCAATTCTTTAAAAAAAATACAGGCATATCGTGTATAACTGTTTTACTACAAATGCCTAGGATATAACAAAAAATAAAATAAGTAGAAAAGTTTTAGCCGGTCACCAAATTATACCCTAAACCATATTTTTTTATGGTGGCTATAAGAAAAAATAGACTAACAAAATAATATCATGTGTGCAAAGTTTTGAGAAGGTAAAGTAATATTCGAACCATTTAGAGCTCAAAATGCTTGTTCTGAGAAAGCATTTGTATAGAGGCCTTTTAAAAAAATAGACTGATCTTTACCACAACCAGCAAGCCTGTGCCATAAACCTGTGAAAAATTTTCTCAAAATATCTTTAAAATATTGACCTGTACTTTGATAATAAGTATACAGGGACACTCAGATGGACGGATAGAAGTGTATGCTTAAATCGGAAGTGATTTTGAATTGGTCGGTATACTTAAAGGTTGTTCTTAGACCATTGTTTTTTAGCGTTAAAAACATTTGTACAAACGCACATATGTGGTGTTGATCTCAAAACTGGTCTCTTCCCTTAAGCAAAAAATATGTTTGTTTGTATAAGTTAAAGGGTTGCCCTGATAAAGATATTTAACTACTTTCTTTGTTAAAGTTAAGGACGTTTTGTTTACTTTAATTTTTCTACATAGTAGAGTACATTAAGATGGTTCAATTAAGGTCAGGTGGCAAAGAAATTAAATGAGATGGTAAAGGGCTACAACTTTTAAGCAAAGCATTGCTCTGAAATATTTAGGCTATTAATTTCAAATATTTAGCAAAAAAAAAAAAATTAAATGGCAACCCCTATTTCGACAAAAAAGGGCTTTTTTGGGTTCTGCTATCAACAGTATAAAGTACCGAAATTTCAAAATTTTGTGTAAAGTACTTCCTAGTATGCATTATCATTTTTAAGAACATTTTCAGAAAATTTTAAAAATACAATTTTTTTAACTTTATCTTTAATATTAATATAAATTTTTGCTTTAATTTTTTAGACAAAACTCAAAAAGCCTTAAGTAAATTTTCTATAAAGTAGAAGCCAACTACAAAGTCCTGTCAAATTCTTGACAAAACGACAACTTGACAAATGACTGGCATCACAATGAACAGCTAGTACAGCAACAAATTAAACAAAAAAAAAAAATACAAAGAATTCAGATAGAAAGCACAAACTTTAGACAAAATAAGTTTGAACAATTCTTTACTTAACCAATTGAATATTTTTGATTTTTGCTTCAGGTTGTTTTTTATAAAAAAATCGACCTTTTTTCGCCAACGCTCTCAAACTTTTTTATTGATAGGAAAGCTAGCAGAGAACATATGGTGGATATTTTAGCAAAAATATAATTTTTAAATAATGTTATTAATATAACATGATTTCATGAAACTTTCGGCTTACTGGTGGTGGAAAAATTACAAAAGTGCGCTACTCAAGGATATTTTGTAATAATATTTATGTACAGCGGTACAGAAAATTAGTGAAAGTATTACAAAAAAAACTTTGATGCTATGATAAATTTTTCTTTAACCTCGACATCTTAGTTTTTGTTTGTTCAACAAAAAATAGCATACCTTTCACATAAGTGATAAGGGTATATATAAGTTTATTAGTCCAGTTGTAATTTCTTTAATAACCATCTGTGCCTCCATAAAGTTTACTTGGTCCTAATAAAAAGGAACATCCGTCTGTCCCTATTTGCTTGTTATGGTTGAAATCAACTCTTTGTAGCCCTCCCCTCCATGCTTAATAAACCCGAAAGAAATTTGAAGGAACAAAATGTTTTCACAGCGCCCCATTAGTTTTCCCTTCCAAATATATTCCTAGAGCAAGCATACCCTCTATTTCCATCCCCAAAGGGGTTGCCGTATAGAATTTACAAAACTGATATGAAAACCGATGACTTCTTCAAAGTCGGCCGTAAAGAGATCAGATGTACAACCCACCCCCATTTGTTTCCCCTATCAAGCATATTCATAAAACATATTTACCACCTATCTTCATTGCCTAAGGGATCTTCCATACAAAATATGGAAAATTGTAATAAAATCCCCCCCTACAGCTTTCAGGGTGCCAGTGAATAGGTCAACTGTAGGACTGGTCCAACTCATTTTTCGTTGCTAATTTTTTTTTCCAAAACACTTTATTATTTTCTTTTCGGCTGTAAAATTTTTTTACGTTGTTTTGTTCTGTCATATTGATTTTTTATTTATTCTTGTAGAAAGGAAGAATTGAATATTCCTCTCTATTATTTAGTTATTGGTTTTTTAATTATGAAAGTTAACCCAGGCCAAACGATATACATCTTAGTTGGGCAAAGCTTATTTATATTTTATATGATTTGGAAAAGGGACTGTTCGGTCTATTTAAGTCTTGAACTCTCCACTTTACCAATCAGCCGCTTATTTATTAAATGAACTTTGCTTTTTGGTTGATCATAAGGGAATGAATTTTATTTTAGAAAATAATCTTAAACAGAGCTTAAATATATTCTTTTAAATGGTACCGTTAGGTCTAAAAATAAAAATTGAGTTCTTTTATAAGAGACAAGAAATAAATGAGTTAAAATAAAAAAAATAATAAAACAATAATATCCAATGTATGTATATTGAGATGTTATTGTTTTACATACAATCAATGTTTGCAGCAATAAAACAATATTTAAATAAATTACAGTGCATAACCTTAAATAAGTAAAATCATATTTTTTTAAGAACAGTTTACAAAACAAAAATTAAACAAAATAATAACAATAATCAGTATTAATCTTGTATCGCTACATTCTTTAATTTGTTGCTTAATGCATTAAATGTGGGCAAAAGAAGTACAATTAAAAATTTAAAAATCAAATTAAAAAGTATCTTATTATAAAAGGTAAATGCAAAAGAAGGATGTAAATTCAATACAAAACACACAACAGAAAACGAAATCAATAACTACAAAAAAAATAAATAAAAAGAAACTTATACAAAGTGCACCTTACAATAAACAAACACATTAACTCACACAGCAGGATATTTACACAGATAGTTTGTTGCTAAATATCCGCTTCCGTTCGTGATGAAAGATGGTTAAACTTTCTTTGTACATTTTATTTTCAATTTTAATATTTTATTTTTTTGCCTTTGCTTAAATTTTGTCATGGTTATAGTAAAGCTATAAAATTTAAACAATAAAGATAAAACAGGTATATCTTTAGAAAATTTGGGCAATTATTAAGCAAAATTTATGGCTAAAATTTGTTGCTGTTAAAAAACCAAATTTTTAATTTTTTATAAAAGGTTTTTTGATATTGTTTTAAGTTATCTTCTGAATAATAAAATGAAAAAGAGCGCACTTTCTTGGGGCTTTGTTTCGTGGCAAACTGAGCCCTAAATCCTGTCGTACTTCGGTAGAGGTATTATACAAGTAAAAAATTTTTTTACTGGATTGAAAGAAAAGAAAACAAACAAATAATTTTTAAGATATAATTTGGCAGTATGAAATAAGCTTTAAGATAGAATTGGGGTTTCTTGTTTCATCAAATTTAAGTCAAAACGCGAAAATAGTTGCTTTTTAATGTTTATGCACTAAAAGTTATTGAACATATATTATTCGATTGAAATTTTGATACACCATATTTTGGGTTTGATTTAATTGTAGAACTACAAAATTATAATTGCATTTGCTTTCGAAATCTTAAAAAGAAAAACAATATCTTAAGCAAAAAAAAAGTTTTAGTCAGTCAAACCATAAAAGTTGAACCATATAAAGTTGAACCTTAACCGTTAGTAAAGTGTTGTCTTTAATAAAAAAATCATAGGGTGTTTAAATAATTTTAACTCTGTCTTAGCTTTTAAAATAAAAATATTTCCCTCTACCTTTCTGGATAAATTTAAGTTAACTAGGTTATGCTTACATAATACTCCTATTACTTTAAACGTTTTAATGGTGAAATTATGTAGCTGTTTCGAAAATGCATTCCACTCGGTTAGTATCGGTAGAAAAATTAGCTTTTTCGAATTAAGTTTCTTTCAACATTAAAGAAAAATATTAATTTATTGTAATTAAAAAAAATAAAATATCAACTAAAGCTAAAACAAGAAGCAGCATATTATCCTTAAAACAATAAGTTCACCAAGAAATAACATGCTAAAGCATATGTCAAAAAATTGTGAAGAAATATGTAGTTTTCAAAAGTGAGAAAAAAGTTTGGGACAAAAGCTCTGAACATATGAAGAACTGTGCTGCGACATGGTAATATTTGGTGCGCTAATAGCCCAAAAAGTTTTTCCCAGGAGGACATTTGAATAAAGGCTATATGTAGGAATTTGTCGGCCATGAAAATTTTTGTGGCGATTGAGTTATATTCAAGTCAGTTATATGGAGATATACATAAGTCATTTTCAGGGGGGCAATTATATTAGGGCAGTGTAAAAAATTTGGCCTATTATATTTCGTTCGAAAACAGACGTCTGAAAAGAAAGGATACTATTGCGCTTAGATGAAACCATTGAAATTAATAAATTTTTTTAATTGTGAATTTAAATTTTGGTCTGAAATTGGCTGTAGTAATATCAATTATACATAGTTTAAAGATTTGATTACTTATTACTAGTTTGCATAAGCGAAGATTCAATAATAAAAAATATCAAAAAAATGTCTTTTAAATTTCGATAGCTGGACTAATATATGAATGGATAACTAATAAAGTGAGTGGATTGCTATAAACGGGAACTAGCATATTTGGATTTTATAAACATTTACACAAACGTGTAATTCTTCTATCGCATTACAGTTCCAAGAAATGTAGAAGGAGCCAAAAGGCATATAATTTGTCTACCTGAAGCTAAACAATTCTTGTTTTAATTTTCTTACTGTCCCAGTCATGTTCCCTTTAAAAAAAAATTATCTGTAGTTTTTTAGGTTTTTCGTTTTATGGTACTTGTCCTTTAGTATAGCATTCCTTAAATGTTCTCCTGCTTTTTTTACCCTTAAGGGTACAAGGTAGGCCTAAAAAAACCACCCGATTGGAAAATGCTCTTGTTTTTAAAAATCCCAGCCAATGTCAACCATATTCTGATACTTGTGAACTAGACAGATGTGGAATACAAGTGAACAATCCATTGAGCGATACAATCCTCAGGAACGTACTAGTCGTCCGGCACCGACCGCGCAAAAACTGCACCGTTTGGCCACCAACCTTGAAGTGTATGGGACAACACGAGACGCTGCCAAGAGAGACCGGCCCGAAGCCTTCATTCTGCCAAAAATGTCAACGCTGTTGGCCAGGATGTCGAGCTGTCGCCACAAACATCGACCAGACGGCGTGCCTAGCAATTAACTATCAGCCGGTCATCCCTAAGGTGCATTTTGGTCAAAGACCTGCGCATGTTCCTGTAAAAAGTCCAGTCTGTGCATCAACTGCTGCTTGTCGACCTCCAAACGCGTGTAACCTACCCCCAAGCCGAAATCATAATAAGCGATGAGACTCATTTTCACCTCAGAGGGTAGGGAATAAGCAAAACTATCGCGTTTGGGGAAACGAAAACCCACGAGTGATGCACAAGGAGCCACTATGCCCACTCAAAGTAACTTCATGGTGCACTGTTTACGCTGGAGGAGTCATCGGTCAATTTTTTTTTGTGGACGCCGCTGGCAACACGACGCCTTTGCGCGTTATAGGACCATGTAGCTTTTTTTGCCGCAATTCAACGAATTAGGACTTGAAAATATGTAGTTCTAATAGGACACAGCTTACACTGTGCTAGTCACAACCTTTAATCTGAAAGCGGCGCTTCCAGGTCGCCTCACCTCTCGTTTTGGCAACTCACATAGGCTTGCATGATTGCCCGATCTTACCGTTTTAGACCTTTTTTGAGGAGTTTTTCAAAGTTTCGTATTTACGTGAACAAACATTAGATCATGTAAATTCTTAGGGACATTATTTGACACTGGCGCGAGAATCTGTCGCCCGAAGTTCTGGCCGAAGTGATGAAGAATGCCATAAAACGAGCCCGTATAGCAATATTACCTTCTCGACTTGACCAATAAAATTCTAAAAGTTCATATAAACACAAACAAAAAATATATTAATTTGTTTTTTCGACCTTAAATATCAAGATAAAATAAATGAGACTGACCTCATATTTTTGTTTTAATTTTTTCTTCTTTTATTAAAAGCTTTTAATTTTTCAACCTCCTTTGGATGTCATCTTCAATTTAATACGTGCAAGTTTTTTGTTGTGTATATAGCTGACTCAATAATCCTAAAGACAACATCCAAAGGATGTCGAAATATTGAAGGTAGAACATAGTTCGCTCCATAAATTATCTACCTAAATTGATTTGTAAAACACTTCACATATTAATGTGAAAAAGATTTTATACTGGAGAAGCGGTATCGTAAAATTTCACAACTCTAATTTTTCATGCGCCCCAAAAAGGTTCTAGTCTGATGTTAGCATTTTGGAAAAAGAGAAGTTAGTTAGAAAACGGCATATTTTTTTAATTAAATAATTTATACGCTTTTTTACTTTTTTGTCGCACACTGCAACAGCTATTAACCTGGGATTCACTTAATGGCAATGGTATAACAAAACTATATATTAAAAAAAATAGTAGCTAGAAAGGGACGAAGGCAATCGTTTCACCTCCAATACAAATAATCATTTTAATAAAAATTTGTTTGTATGCTATGTCTCGAAATTTTACATGCTATTGCATTCAAGCTTAGTGCAAAGAAATCATACAACGATTTCAACATTAAGAAAGAATCAGGTGGAAAAGATAATGCGAAGCGGTAGACCCCATACAGATTAAACATTTTTATTAAATTTTTGATGCTCTATCCAATTTTCCAGAAATCATTTTTAAATTTATAAATTGATATGCTATACTCCAATGCCATTTAAGTAAATTTATTTAGACACTTTCAAACATTTTTAATATAAATTAGGCATCAACATTTTTTTGAAGAGTCGTCAATTAATGGAAGTTCCTCCCAGAAAGAGCTTTTACTGGAAAATCAAACTGCGGACATGTAAGCCACCTTACGCAGCGTACTCCTTGTACGTACGGTGGTGCTTAACTCAAAATAAATTTTGATGTTCAGCATACCATTTTCGGGCTTAACCGACCACAACTTTCTTACTTATTTAACTTTCTTTTTTCAAACATCCTACCCCATGTACATTATCAAATCAGCGTGCCTTAAAATCAAATGGTGGCATTAATAAGTTTTCAATACTTTATGGATTTAACAGCGTCCTTCACTACTTATTATACGCTTAAATGCAAAATCAATTTTTCAAAAGAATTTTTGGCTGCAAGTAAATAAACTAATAAAAGAAAAATAAAGTGAAAAAAAAATAAATCATAAAGTTGCCCCTAAATCAACTCAAGCGGAATAGCGAAAATGTAAGCAGTAAAACAGAACAAGTTTTAATCTTTCAATTTTTCAAAAAAAAAAAAAAACAACAAAAGATGTTAAAAAGTCTAATATAACAAGGGTAATGTTCATCTACTTTAGGAAGGGGTTACAAAAGTTTTGCTTATGTTTTATTTTAATTTCTCGTGATATTTGTATTTTGTTTTGTTTTTAATTTTTTTTATTATGCTTTTTTTTCTTCTTATTATAAATTTTACTTGTCCACAAAATTTGCATTCTTTGAGAAATTTAACTTAAATTATAATTTTTTCTTGATGCTTTAAGTATTATCAAATGTAAACAGTTTTCCGTTAATAATTGAACATTTTGAGTCTTATCGCCATTACCGTCACTGTGATCATCAACACTATTATCATAAATGTTAATTCATGAAGTCTATGGACTAAAAGCATCTGCAGTTAAATACACCCTTTGATTTTTTTGGACCTTAAAAAGTAAACACAAGATATAAGCAGTAGAAAAACCAAACTTTTAGAAAAAAACTTATAGACGGATAGAGAAAAAAAACTAAAAAACTTTTTTAATTTTTATGAAATCGCAAGCAACAAACAAACAAAAACTAGTTAGAGCACTATATTCGGCTATGCCGAATCTTATTAACCCTTCACGTTGTTTTTGAATCGTAAATATTACAATTATTTGTGGTGGGCTTAAAGTGCATAAGAAACTCATTTGAACAATTGTATCGGCTTCCCTATCTTTAAGGATATATATTCTGGATATACCTTATAAGGTCGCAAATTGATATAAAAAAATTTACAAACGAAAGGATAAACTGATATACACCCTAATCACTATGTTAAGGGTATAACAGCAATCACCCAAACACACACACACACACCCTATGGTTCTTAACAAAACAGACAACAAATTAAGTTAAAACAGTATATACGTATGATATGATGCATATCTATTGCCTTTGCAAGAAGATTAAAAGCGAGAGTATGTTTTGACTGTCAAACTCCTTTCATAAAAATAGTCTTCACTTGTTTGCGTTTGAATTGTCAAACGTGTGCCGAAATGAACAACACATATTCACGCATGCAAGGTGGGCCAAAAGAAGTCATCTGATGTTGCTTAGCTCTTTAATTTTTTTTTTAAATGAAAAAATTCTATTCTGCTTATTGATTTGATTTACTTAAACCTTTAGAATTTTATTTATCAAGCCAAAGAGATGATATCGGCCAAATAGGCGCTGTATCAATTGATTGTTCTATGGACGCGTTTTATGACATTTTTGATCACTTTGGCAAGAAATTCGGGCGACAGATTCTCGAGCTCGTGTCGAATATTATCCTTGAAGGCTTTTAGAGTCTCAGGCTTGTTTACGTAAGCACAGGACTTCAAACAACCCAACAAAAAAAGTCTGAAACGGTTAAATCGGGCGATCTTGCGGGCCAATGTAAATCGCCAAAACGAGAGATGAGGCAACCCGGAAATGCCACCTTTAGAATATCGTTTGTGGCTTGCGCCGTGTGTGCAAATGATCCATTCTCTTGAAAACACATGTTTTCCATTGCTAATTTGTTCGATTGCGGCAGAAACAACTCGGCTAACATGGCCATATAGCGCGCACCATCCACTGTTGTCGTTTTGCCAGCGGCGTCCTCAAAAATAAATAGACTGATGACTCCTCCAGCGTGAAAAGCGAACCATACAGTCACTTTGAGAGGGTGTAATGACTTTCCATGCATCAGTCGAGAATTTTCAGTTCAACGAAAGTGATATATTAGCTTGTTCACGTTATCGCTGAGGAGGAAATGAGCCTCATCCCTTAATATGATTTTGGTCCAAAAATTGTCCACTTAAGCCTCAAGATTGAGGATGCTTATGTGTAGGTTACACGCGTTTGAAGGTCAGCAAGCAGCAGCTGGTACACGGGCTGGAATTGGTATGGGAACATGCGTAGGTCTTTGACCCTAAATTTGTCCTAGGAACAACCGACTGATGGCTAATTGCGAAACATGGCGTCTAGCTTCTGGCGACAGCCCAACATCCTCGCCAACAGCAGCAATGTTCTAATTCTCCAGGGCCAGCCACTTTTTGCAGTGTCTCTTGTGGCTTAATGCTTTTAAAGTTTGTTCGCTTAACGGCACAATGTTTGCGCAGTCGGTGCAGGACGACCGAGAATCAGCGGCGAAGTTCGCACTGTGCCAACTCCATAGACGAATTGTACGCAAAAAAATATACATGGTTATTCCGCACTCTTGGGGAGTGTATCGCTCTATGGTTTGTTCCCTTGTTTTCTATTTACATCTGTCTGGTTCACATTTGTCAAAACAGATTTGCAAAAATAAGAGCATATTCCAATAGGGTGATTTTATTTGGCCCACCTTGTACCTACGCCCAAACGTATACATATTGAAACTTAAAGCAATTTATTCACATTTATATGTATGTTTAACGGCGTTGCCAGTTGGTTACATTTGTTACATTTTTTATATGGAATTTGTTCTAAAAAGTAATGCGAAAACTGTTGCAATCGCAGTATTTTGCCTATATCTAGGTCCGTGGTCAACCGATCTTACTCATTTTTAATAAGTATCACCTCAGTTATAATTCTGATAGCCTGGTTCGTGGTACTAAAATTGACTCCAGAAATTTTATTTTAAAAGACGCAAAGACAAAAAGACGGACATGGCCAAATCGACTTTCCTATCCATAAGGACCAAGAAATAAATACTTTGTGGAGTCAAAGATGGATACTAAAGAAATTACAAACGTAATAAAAATCATATATATTCTTATCACTTATGTGAAGGGTATGAAAATACTCACCCTTGTTACAAGCAAAATGCAGCTGCTATTTAGTTAGTGGTAAGGGTTTTGTAATGTTAACCGCAGTTTCAATGGGCAGAATAAACAAAACCAGCAACAAAATACTGCAGTATCAAGTAGAGGTCTGCTTGACTACACCCAAATGCCGTTTAAATACATTCGTTTGTTTTTCAACAACATAGTGTTTTTCATTCAATGTTAAACAAACTAAATGAATGAACCCACAAGCGAAAGCAAATAAAAAACAACTTCAACCGAAAACAAAATATTACCCATACATTCATATAAATAAATACTGAATAGAATGTGTGAATATTGCTGTATGATTGGTGTAAAAAATTATTTTTCATTTGTGTTTGCAAATTTGTCGTTATTGTTGTTGTTAAACATTCATTAACTCGAAAAAACACCTGAATGTTTTTATAAAAACTCTAACTGTAATGAGACTTTGCTATGTTTTTGTATTTTCAAGTGTGTTTTATACACATTCAAAACGAAAACTGTAAAATGAATGTGTTCTTTTTGTATCATTGAGTGTAACACACAATACATTCTTTCTTGTGTTGTTACTGGCTTAACTTTATTTATCTCCCATAGAATGAAAAATGTTTGAATGAATATTGTTTTTGTTGTGTATAGGCAATTAAATGAATATAGTCATGCAGATGTCTAGTATCAAGCATCCAAAAAAAATTATTCGTCTCCTCAAAATTCACCATCAACATTACCACCATTAACATTAGCAATTTGTATGTTTTATGCACAAACATAAAAGGTTCCTTTTATTCTGGGTAGAGAAATTCGTTCAGCATAATTACGGGTTAAATGCGGCCAATGCTTTTGAAAAATAAAAAAACAAGAATATTTAAGTTTTTCCTCTTTAGTTTTTGCAATGTAACATACATACACTTAGAGAAAAATCACGATATAGCTTTAGGAATAAAATTATTGAATGCAAATTGCAGAAATATCCGATCAAATTTTGAATTTTGATCAGCAAGATTCCCAAATTTAGGCATAAGTTCTTGATTTTCAGAAAAAAATCTATACTTAAGAGCTTAGTTTTAAGATTATATTCTTGAATTTAAAAACATATTTCAAAAATTAAATTCCAAGAATTAAATCTTGATTTTTTTCAAAATTAAACATTAACGAAAACGTGTTGTTTATAAATTATAAAACGCTGAACGAAGAATACGCATTGAAAACAATTAAAAAAAAAATTTTAAATTGTTATTAAAAGAAATTTAAAATAGAAAACCAGAAAACCAAATTTAAAAAAAATATAAATTTGCATATAAGGCGTATTTTCAGTTATCCTGCTTGTTTCTTGCCTGTAGATGCTTATGACTACATAATCACAATACTTTTACATGCAGTTTTACAATCGTCAGCTAGATTAAGGCACAACTCCGGAAAAAGGAATAAAACATAATAGTAGACGCACAGAAAAGTTTAGTGCTACGAGTGAAGACAATAAATGACTACAGAAGACAAATTGATGCTGTTATCGATAAGAATAAATTTCTGAACTTATTACTCCTCCTATAAAAGTTAGAGCTAAGTCAATTTAAGTATGTTATTAAGCCAAGAGATGGTCAGTTTAAAAAATATTGCTTTTACTTCATTAAAAACTAAAATTGCTTTAAAGTAGATTTTGGGAAGATACCAACAAACTAAAATAACTTTTCTGCAATTTTAATTTTTATTCGCTAGCTTAAATGTAGATATCCGAGCACATAAGGTTGATTAAATTGCATTAGATTAAAGGTGGACCTATAACGGTACTTTTCTATTTATTTTCAAACTAGCAAGCCCGGTGCGCTCTGCTACCCCCCATTAGATAAATTGATGGTAAAGGAAGGGATATAAAAAAATAACAAATTTCTTTTAACATTTTTGTACATATGTTTTTTTTTAATTTTCAAGAAATTTTGTATGCTGTTTTAATTTTTTTATTTCCGCTATTTTTTTAAATAAATAGAGTTTTACTTTAAAATATTTGTACTATTTCTTACTAATTTTTTATTTGTTGATTTTTTTTAAAAATTTTTCTCACTACAAATTTTTGCTTTTTAGTTTGGCTTAAGTTCATATAATTTCTTTTAATAAGAAGAAATTAATATTTATCCGCTAATGTTGAAAGAAACTTTTATTTGAAAAAAACTGATCTTTCTACCGATACTAGCCGAGTAGAATGAATTTTCGAAAGCAGCTACGCAATTTCATCATTAGTACTCTTTGAACGGTAGTAGTGTCCTTTTGGTTGTAAACATCACCTATTTAACTTACATGTAATAGAGAAAGGGATACGGTATGACTGTTTTCCCTCTTTTCTTATTCTGTAAGTTAGGACGAAGTTTACTTTTCATATACACTATGCTTTTTTGCATAGCAACACTTGCTTCGTTTTTATCCCCTGCTTCGATCAATAAAATATTTGACTCAAATAGAAAAATGTTTAGTTTAATAACTTTCACTTTAAGCAGATAGCGATTATAGTTCTCGAGATATACCATCAAGTCCATTTAATTTGTCTGAGAGATACTGTGCCTACTTAAGGTAAAAAATAAACTATAGCCTATGTCCGTTCAGGAAGCAAAAAAATAACATTGGTAAAAAAATCATCCAAATCGGTTAGGTAGTTCAAGACATACAAAAACAACTTTTCCTCTTTATTATTAGTAAAGATTAAGAAAAAATTCTAGAAGCAAAATATTTATACCATTTCCTCATTATAAAATATAAAAAAATTCTAAACAAGCATACTAGGGAAAACTAACTATTGTATTTAAAATTTTTAAGACTTTTAATTATAAAAGTATTTAATTATAGTCAAAGGCTTAAAAAAGTAAAAAACTTTTTTGCGCTTAATGCTCCGAAAGCCACTTGCTTATTTCGAAAACATTCTACACCTTTGAAATCTATAAAGCTGGTGTTTGTAAATTACTAAGTTTAAGGAACTGTCCTGAGGTTTCGTGTCAAAGCATGGCGTTTTAAAGAAATATATAATAAGATCGTCTTGTGTGCCAGTAAACTCCTACTTAAATTTTTAGAAGTGCTAAAGCAGTGTCACAAACGGTCAGTTCCATGTAAAACGGTCCAAAATTGGGGAAAAAAATTTTTTTTTTAAATAATTTGATGAATTAATGCCTTAAAGAGAATAAAAATAACGTAATTATAAATAAGTTGGTTTATATTTTATTTCTATTTATTTCGCAAGAGTTTTTAATGGCTCTAAACTAAAAATAAGGTTATTCTCTTTTAGCTTTTTAAAGAAAATATCACATCCTTCACATTTTCTAAAATGTTTTTTTTAAAAAAAATTGTTTTTTGTAGGAACAAAAATACTTATACAATTAAAAACACGTTAAACTACCGTAAACATTTTGAAACTAGTTCTGTTATCAAAAATATTTCACAAAAATGATCCTGAAGTAAAAAACTGGTAAAAAATTAAGATTTTTAATATCACGAGTGTGACAGTATTAAATTATACACACACTCTCACACACATAAGCAAGTGAATAGAAATGAATAAAAATTGAATCTTTAAATACTTACTCAACTTAAAAATGGGTTATTTTGGGTTTTTGCTTATATCTCAGTCAATAGTGAACCGATTTTGCTGAATTTTAATAGCGATTGTTTTAGGGATATTTCCGATTGTTTGATACCAAATTATTTTCTCTGCACCTTTTTAATTTTTTTTTTTAGAAAATTTTTGGAACTTCGGAAATTTGGCTAAAAAAAACTTATTTTGTTTATTAAAACTATGACTAATTTCTGCCTTATTTTAAAGTTATTAATATCTTTTAAAAAATAATAATAACTTACAATATCTTTATAACTAGTTTTCCCGTTTTGTTTTTTACAAAAACTAAAAAAATAACATATAATTTCCTTTTTTTTTGCAAAAAAAAAATTAAAGGAATGTTTATTTTTATTCCAATATTATAAAGGTTATACATTTAAAAAAAATGAGGGGTGTGACATTTTTATCAAAACGTAAAAAACAACATCGGCTTTTTTAGTTTGCGATAAGCTTAAACTCTTGCAAAACAAAAACTAAATATAAACCAATTTGTTTACATATGTATCAATAATATTTGTCCTCTTTAAGACGTTAAATCGTTGATTTTTTTTTTAAAAGACGAAAAGAGTTTTCCGTTATTTTAGGACGTTTTACGTAGAAATGGGCAGATTATTATTTCCTGATTTTTCTTTTTTGCATAAATAATTAACAATCTTAAATTGTTTTATACAAAATCAAATCGCCCAAACAATAGTTAATAACAACTTGTTATAGTTTTTGAATTTAAATAATTTTGAAGCACCCTGTGTCTTCAACTTAGAGGAATTTGTTTTTCTTTTATATACAAAATTACAATCTTTTAATGTTTTTGTAATTGATATTTAATAATTAAAAATAAGTGTTTATTTCCAAAATTTTCACATAAAGACTTTTCATTTGTTATATAAAGAGTTTTGCAAAAAGTGCTTGTTCATGCATGACTAGCATGACTTAAAAATTTAGAATTAAATTTTGAGTGGACACAGTTATATAAAAAAATATTAGTTATTATTTTAATTAAGTTTTATTTAAATGGAAAAGCAATAGGTAATTTTGGTTTTTTTTTCGAAGATTAATCAGATAAAAAATATTATTTCTGCCAAAAAGATCTAAATCAGAAAGTAGTTAATAAATTGTGCCAAAAGAAAAAATTAAAAATTCTGAAAAAAAAATTATTTTTTTTTCAAAAAAAATTAAAAATTTCAAAAGCACTTGATTTAAAAAAAGTTTATTTTAATATAATTATATTAAGATGGTGTAGCTAACCTTCTTGATTTTCAGATATTTTAACTATACAAGATTTATTTATTTATTTTATTTGTTTATATGTTCAAATCACATACAACAATAATTAATATTATACTTAAAGTACAGGATAGTATAGAAATAATACATAAGATAATATTGGGACGGCAAACATAGATAAACACACATAAATATTTAGATAAAATTAACAGTCAACATATAATACATATATAACTTAAACAACATAACATAACATAAATGGATTCCTTTTTATGAAAAATAGTTAAATAAAAAGTGCTTAAAGCTAATTGCGTTGCTATTAAGTTGTTGTGTTTGTGGAAGAATATGCAGAGACGCACCGCATGTATGAAAAACTGCCATTCAGAAACAAGCAGATGGTGTAAAGGAATTATAATCTTTTTCCCCCTAGCTGATCTGGCAAACCTAAGTTTATCAGAAAGGTATTGTGGCATTTCAGAGTAAATGATTTTTATGTAAAAAGATTATAGCACGTATATTAAAAGATTGTCGGAACGAGACGCCATATAATTTCGAAGAAAACTGAGAAACATGATCATATCTTTTTAAACCGTATACATATCTAACAATATTGTTGTATAAAACGTTTAGCTTTCTTTTACTAGTTGCGTCACAATTTGCAAAGAAACTCACAACCATATATTAGGCCAGGAATAAGGTAAGATTTTGCTAACAGTTGTCTTATATTGGGAGGGGTATATTGCTGTGACGACAAAGACACCTAAGCTTTGTATAAGTCTGGCCCACAAGTGTGTTAACGTGATCGCTCCACGTAAGACTGTTATAAAAATCAATCCAAGATTCTTGGCAGCATCAACAACAGTGATTTTTTCCTCATTTATTAGAACATCAACATTACCCATAAAATTTGTTGTCTTCTTTCGTATTACGATATATTTTGATCTAAGAGGGTTGAAACAAAGTCCATTTGCAGTTGCCCAGCAATAAATTCTGTTAAGGTCTTCATGAGCTTCGAAAGATTTTCAGCAACAGAAATTACTGACTACTCACACACAACTGCACATCATCCGCATACATTTGAATTTTGCAGTACAAAAGTTGTTTTGGCAAGTCATTTATATAAATAGAAATAAGGAGTGGTCCAAGGATTGACCCTTGAGGCACTCCCCTAGATAAATCCAATACCGATGATTGGAGATTGTTGGAATATACAAATTGTCTACGGCTAGAGAGGTATGAAGATAAGAGCCTTGTGGACGTTAAAGAGAAGTTAAAGAAATGCCGTAGTTTCATGCAAAGTGTGCTGTGATCAACTGTGTCAAAGGCTTTGGAATGATCAAGAAGAATCAAAAAATTTATTCTTCCTTTATCTAATTCACGTCGAATGTTCTCAGTTACATCAATTAAAGCAGAGACGCAGCTATGATTTTGGCGGAACCCTGATTGCTTATCGGTCATTAAATTATTGTTTTTCAATATAGAGCGTCATTTGGCTATGTAGAATTTTCTCAAGAACCTTTGATAGAAAGCACAGTATGGCAATAGGCCTAAAACTCAGAATCATTTTCGGTATAGGCAATATTTTCGCATATTTCCATTTTAACGGAAAAGTGCTAGTCATTTATAACAGTGTTAAACAAATATGTAATATAAGGCAATAGTTCTGGCAAACAATATCCTTAAAAATTTGGGGTGTATATTATAAGAGCCCACTGCATCCGACTTAATTAAATTAAAGCTCAAAAAGACCTCAGATTGACTTACACACGCGAATTGAAAAACACTACGACAAGTTTCGCAGTCATTGGATTTGTGCTTGGAAAGTTGTAAAAAGTGTCGTCTACTGGTATTAATGGTAAATTAGTGAAGGTTTTATTAAGCTCTTCGACATCGACTTGAGAATTGCTCGATTTCTTTGATCTACCAACCCCAATCTCGCGTATGTATTTCCAAGTTTGACCAGAGCCCAATGCAGAACCAAAGCATCTAGAGAAATATTTAGTTTTCGTAGTTCTGATTTATATTTTGAATTTGCTTACATTCTTCTATAATATGGGAATCATAATGTTAAAATAATAAATTGTTTGTATATAACCGACTTTGCAGCATCCAGTAAATAACAGCAAGTGTTTGGCAGAAGATATAATAAACTGTATTATGTGGTTGTGGACTAAGAAAAATTAAGTTTTTGGCTCCTTATATACACTAAATTAAATAAACTTACCCGAATACTAAAATTTTTGGGTGCAAGCTTCAGTGTTTTATTTTGCTGCGGCT
This sequence comes from Melanophora roralis, assembly GCA_963583895.1. NCBI lineage: Eukaryota > Metazoa > Arthropoda > Insecta > Diptera > Rhinophoridae > Melanophora > Melanophora roralis. Next base: position 56,681,316 of record OY757187.1, on the reverse strand, counting down.
TATTTTTAAAGAGAAAATAGGAACATTTTTAAAATATAACAATAAAATACTTGCGCTGGCAATAAAAACTTTTCACAAACATTTTACGCTTTATGAACTTTATATAGTGGAACTGAAAATAAATAAAAACCACAAAGCTGGGATTCCTTTTTTAAACAAGCGAAACATATTTGTGGTTGAAAATATAAAAATTAAATGAACTACAAGTAAACACAAACAAAGAAACAAAAAGTTAAAAATAACTTTAATCAAGAGACATGATTAACTGAGTAAATGCCACAGTTAAGGAAACCAGTATATCAATGCTTTAACATAAGTAAAAAAAAAAAAATTCGGAATTCAACTTTATGATATATATTATTCAAAGAAATTAAACTTTAAGAAAAAAAAAACATCAAAGTGTTAAAAAAGTATTTTAAACTTAAGCCACAAATCAGCAATCAAATACAAACAAAAATATAAGAAATGTGCACAAACACTTCTTTGCCTGCAAATAGTAAATTCTTTCTTACACAAATACCACTGCAATGGGGGAAATTGCTTGTAAAAGCCAAAGGCTTTTTGCCATTAAAGTATTTAACAAATACATACATATTTATAAACTCTAAGCCATTTTATACACTTATTTGGATTTAGCAACTAATAATTCTAAAATAAGTCAAGATAGAAGAAAAGAAAACACACAACAAAAAATCAAATGTACTTTATTTGTCTGCAGCAAGTTATAAATACCCAATACAAAGAATGACTTAAGTATAAAAAATGCTAAATAAAAAAATATAAAATTAAAATTAGGTTTTTACACTAAAATAATTTAATATTCAATTCAATAAGTAAAATAAAAAGAGTGTGTTAATATTATTCTTCTTCAAAGGTCCTTAGAAGACCAATAGAAAATTTGAGAAATAATTTTCGAAACTTCAATGAAAAAAAGCAGAAACAAAGAAACATTGGCAAATCAAATGAAGTACAACATTTGTTAAGACTATATGAAAATTGGGCCCATAACTTTTGTATTCAGTATAAAAGCATGTGTGAAAGCTTTTGAGGAAGTACCTAATATTAGGCCATCTTTATCTCAAAATGCCTATTCCAGGGGGGCAATTGTTTGTGATCAATATGAAAAAAATGGACCGATTATAGTTTTGTTGAGTATGCCAGTTGATGGCATAAGCTTAGACGTAAATTAAAAATTTTGTCAAAATAATATTCAATCAATATTCAAATCAGTTACAGCATAAAATGTTTATTCTCGGAGGACATAAAATGGACAAAAATGGATTATTCATCTTTATAAACAATAAGTTACAAGCCAGTGCCAGAGAACATATGTGTTAAAAACTTCATTAACATACAGGGTGTCTGAAGGCAAATTTATATTATTCAATACGATTATATCAAAGAGTAATAAACGCTGCGGAAGGGAATTGGAACCGTTTAAATCATCTTTTGTGCGGATTTGACAATCACGATGTCGCAGTGGTCAAAGGAGCATCGCGCGTTCGCTGTGCATACTTTTTTGAGGGTAATAATTCTTACGTAATTGCTGGTTGAAAATTTTGTTCAAAGTTCGGTATTCGGCGAACACGTGATGAAACGAGTGCCAATTTAATTCGCTCATGGGGGCAAAAATTTCGGGCAAATGCAAAATGAACGACCCACGGTAAAGGCCCAGCCAAAGAACTCCCGAAAACAAAAAAAAACTGGTTGAAAGCAGTTTACATGAAAATCCACCACTATAAATACGGGAAAAAGCAGTCTCACTGGGACTTCCAAGAACAATTATTCATGAAATTTTAAAAAATGATCGCAAGTTCTATTCTTAAAAAATTCAAGTCGTTCAAAAACTAAAGGAAGCTAACTTTGATTTAAGCAAAAATTTTTTCAAAACAATGTTTCACACTGTAAAATCCCATTTTTTGTAGCGACGTGGCTCGTTTTTACTCAAGCGACCACGTCAACAAGCAAAGCTGCCGTTACTGGTCTCCAAGAATCCACAATGCTCGACTGAAATACCAAAAAACCATTGCATGGCCTCAGTTTAAACCGTTTGGTGTACCTTATCCATGCTAAGCGATGAATGTTGAAGGTGAAAATTATCGAAGCATGATTAGGGACTTTTTTGCCAAACCTGCAAGCTTATCCAACGTTCTCTTTACTCACGTGTTTTAACAGGATATGACGACTGCATACACAGCCTAAACTTCGATTATCTTCTAGAAAATTTTCCCCAAAATCTAATTAGTCACTTTGGGGCATCCCACGCTCACCGAAGTCGCCTGATCTAACTCCCATTGTTTTTTTAAGGAGCTATCTTAAGAAGAAGGATTATAATTTTTAATCTCTTGTGGCTTTAAAGAAAAATATTCGTCGAAAAGTCAGTTCAATTGAACAAAGCTTACTGCAGCACAGCACAGAACACAATGCTACGCTTTGAACAGTGTGTTTAACTCAACCGAAAGCATCTGAACATCTTCAAAAAATAAAGTCCGCATTTTGATTCTATCATTCAATGCTCTTAATAAAAGTTTATGTCAATTGTAATATTTTTTATTTAAGTTCGAAAATATAAATCTTCTACCAGACACCGTGTATCTTCAAAATTGTGACCTGTATTATTGATTACAAAAATACATTGACACCCATCCGAATAGACGGATGGACATGCTAAAATCGACTCAGGGAGTGATTCTGTGTCGATCGATATACTTGGAGGTGCGTGTAGGACCATTATATTTTGGCGTTGCAAGCATCAGCACAAATGCATAATGTCCATACCATGTATGTAAAGTGGGTATCAAAATTAACAAACAAATTTACATAATGGAGATACAAAGTTTCCAATTGATGGTTATGGTTCTTTGTTTCAAATACAAAGTAATAAAATAAAAGATTTTTAAATGCAATAATATTTATATATGAAAATCTACTTTTGTATGCCCATACTCATACTAGCGAATTTCTGTGGTACAAAAACAAGCGAAAGATTTCTACGAATTTGCATACGAACAAGCATACGTATAAATTCGTAACTAGATGTATATAAACATATAGATATATGTTTGGGTATATACAGACACATATGTATACAAAGTCAAGTGCTTTTCTTAAATTGACAAACAAAGAACTTTATACTTGACACAGAAATTTACACATCAGTTGAAGCGATAAAACAAATAAAATAAAAATTTGTACATCTGCTGAAATTGAAAATCGATAAAATTAAAAAAAAAAATATAATTTTTATAAATATTTGAGTCTCACAAAATATACGCGTCGACATATGAACATACTTGTGTATAAATGTATGTAAATACTTTGCGACAATTTATATTTGATTTTTATTTCCACATCACTTACATAAATATATATAAGAATACACTCTGTTAAACATATAAGTTAATGTCTTGAAAAAATAAAGTTCACGGTACGCTGGCGAATATGAAGCTTTGTGAGTTGAAATGGAATTAAAAAAATGTATTATTCTTTAAGCCGTAACTATTATGAGAGTAGATTTTGTGGTGTAACCGGGGATAAAATGACTGTTGAGCATATTCTGTGTCAGTGTTTAGCTCTCGTGTGCTCTAAAGAAAACTGTCTAGGGTCTTAGTTGTTCCAAGACCTAAAAGAAATTTCTGTAGTTAATAAGACAAGGCTTTTGGCATTTGCCAATAGAGTGTGGATTATCCAGGATTTTATTATATCAAGTAAACAATAAGGACCCGAAGGTTCTGTCGACTAGCGAGTTTAACCTAACCTAGCCTATTCCGTAACAAGGGTCGCTATTTTAGTTTTTTCTTAATATCTTTCACACTTACTGTAGAATGTTGAAGTGTGATATATCTAGCATCGCTTTTAAGGTAAAATCTTCAAATTTAAGTATAAACCTTCAAAGTGATGCTGGAGACACCACTATATAAACAAGCTTTTTAATATCCGATATTAAACCCCAGAAGTACAACGAAAAGAATACAACTAAAATAGAAATTCCTACATTCGACATTAATTGAAATTATTTCAACAATTACTAATGAATGTACTGACAATTGCTATATAAAATAAATATTTACAACGTAAAGTTTTACAATTAAAAATTTCAATTTTTCTCCTTTCTTTAATAAGACCTTGTCAAACTTAAAAGCAACAGTTAAAAATCATAATTCAGGAATAAATACTAAATTCAATTGATTCGTATTAGATTTTGAAAAATACATTTAATGCTCCACAAATGATTGCGCAGCAGTTATGAAAAATACGGAGAAAATATTTTTGCTAAATTGCTTTTATGCTTTAATCGTGCAAAAGATTTGACTGTAGTAGAAAACATTTATGTAAAAATAGAATGTGTCTTTTGAAAAAGCTATGAAGACAGTAGTGATAATAATGACGATGAACAAGATGGGATTAATTTAGTTGATGAGGAATTAAAACTAAAAGCCAATTTTCTAATTATCATAAAACTAAACTTAACTTTAGAAAACAGAATAAATTGCAGAGATTGACTTATTCGCAATATAAAACACAGATAGATGGTCATTATGCTACAAACGTTGAACAGTTTTCTCCGGATCTGAAATGTGTTAAAAAGCGTTAATAAGTTTTTTTTTAATACCTTTTACCGATAATGATATATGTAAACTAAATGTAAATTTAAATATAAAATAAATTAAAAGTCAAATGTAAAAACCAGTTAATGTGACTTTGATTTTTTTTAGCTGCTCAAACAAGGTAATAAATAGCCTGTCCTTCAAACTCTTCAATATTTTATTAAATTGTAACAGCACAATTTATACTAAGAGCCACATGCTGCTTGCTTATGCCGACGATATTGTCATCATTGGGCTTACATTTCGAGATGTTACTGCTACCTTTACTAATATAAAAAGTAATCGGTAAAAATGGGTCTGGCAGTTAATGAAGATAAAACTTAGTTGGTGGTTTAAAGGAACAGAGAACTAACGAAACTAGGAAAATCTGCGAAAATTGTTTGTTAACTTTAACTTTGAGCTAATAGAAAAGTTCATGTAACTCGGGGTTGCCAAAGACAAAACAAATAACATAATTTTGAAAATAAAGCGAAGAATTGTATTTACCAAAAGATTCAAGACTCTCTCTTTTGGCAGACAAAGCTCACCCTATATAAGACACCTATTTTGCTATTCTGCTATATAGTGCAAAGTGGTGGTCCCATGCTCAATCAGAAGAAGGATTTTTTAGAATGTTTGAGAGAAAAATAATTCGTTTGATATATCAACCAATCTACGTAGGCGGAGAATATCGGTACCGTACAAATCAAGAGCTGTATGAACCATATGCCGACATTGGGGAAGTGAAGCGGGTAAAAATTTCAAAGATTACGCTGGTTTGGACATGTTGTGCGAATGAATGAATGTTCTCCAGCAAACAATGTATTTGAATATGATCCCTAAGGAAAACAAAAGGAGGGAACGATCGAAACTCCATTGGAAAGACCAAGTCAAGGAAAAGTTTTCCAAACTTAATATTAAAAACTGGAGAAGTAGCAAAGAAGGCCGTTCGACCAATAACCCACATGGGTTGCTTTACAAGGCCAACCAAGTAAGTATGTAAGTAAGCGATATGGTTACAAAAAAACTGAGAAAAAATAGTGCATCCATAATTCAGTTAAAAAGTGTTATTAAATGAAATACATTTTTCCTTGGAGCTGTTATCAAATATTTAATATATATACTTGAAAACTGTAAAAGTCCTTTTGCGAAACAATTTCAACCAAAAAGATGAATAATGTTTAAAACTTTCAAGCACATAGCTGCCCGCGATTTCTAACAAAAACTAACCTATTAAAATACTTAACAAAAAGCCAAGTGAAAAAATATACAAATGAACTATTTGCACGTTAATGATTGTACGGAATTAGAAGAAGTTTCCAATTTGAACAAAAAGTCCTTTGTCTGAATTAAATGTTTTAATAAAAAATTTTTAAGACTTTCTTACCAAAATCTTAAAAAACGTACAGAAAATCCATAAGACCTTTTCTTATTCTACTTACTATGGCACCCACAACAACCGCAAGTAAAAGATAATTTTCAAAATCTTGTATAAAAACACAAACCGAAAACCGTTATGAAGAAAAACTCTGTTATTTTTAAAAGAAGGGTTAAATAAATTTTAAAACGAATATAAAAAGCTTCTCCTGTTTCAATTTTTAATATACAAAATGATAATGTTCAGTAATAATTTTAAACTTAAATTTCAATAATAATATTCAAAAAACTTACTTTTATTCGTTATTCGTTTGAATATTTTAACAATTTTGAAAAGTTATTTGCTTGTTCAAACGAACAAGCCTTTTATTTTATTATTCAAAAAAGAAAAAAAAGCATTATAATTTCAATTGGGCGCCGTACTCGTCCTATAACAGGTACAAAACTAAATTGCACAAAAGGTTTTGGTCGTGATTAGCTACAAAGGCACACATAAAGTAACTGGTTAAAAGGTGTCAAAGAGGTTAAGGAAAAAAAACATGTACTGTTCCCTACACATAAACAAACGTCTATTTATATATAGACACGAACACGCGTAAATACAAACAAAGTAAATTAAAACAGGATCTTAAACAATTAGTGCAAATGTTGCTTAAATAGGATTGGCCTGTAACTTGTCTTAAAGTATTAGTTAGAAACCAATTACCCCCTCTAATGACAACGGCTAAGTAAAAGTGAAAGGTTGCCTTCAATTAAAGTGCAAGAACTATAACTAGTCCCTGCCATAAGGAACCGTTCACGTCTATAGTCTTAGACCATTTCATTTCCCCGTAGGTAATTATATTTAGTATTGTAAATACCATAAATACTTTTAGCTGAAAAAAGTTCTTAAAGGTTTTCAAAATATTATAATACATTTTTTTTAAATCAAAACTAATGTTAGATGTAAAAAAGACACTAATCTATAGCCTTCACATATATTAAAAAGCCAAACTATTTCCAATTGTCTCGATCACAAATTTAAATGTATTGTTTTTCAATCAATCAAACCCAAATGCACTCCACCTTTAAAAGGAAAAGCATAAAAAAGAGACACCAGACACAAGTAAATCTAGTGGCAGCAAAGGTAGTTTGTAAAGCAATCATATGTTCCTCTTATGCCATTTTGTGGGCTGAACAGCCAAAGTAATAGATTGATGTATAGTCACAGTCACAAAAGTAATTTTCCACTTTTACACAATTACGCAGATGGGAATTCAAAAGTCGTCAATCATTGTCACAGTTTTTCTTAGTTTATTTCTTTTTCCTAGTCATGCGTTTCTTCTTTTGATGCAAGAAGAAATAAAGAGAAAAAGCAGGAAAAAAAAACGAAAATTAAAAACTGAACCTAAGGTTAAATGTTTTACGTAGAGATGTAAAAAAATAAAAACTTTCTGGACTTACATAAAATGTAATGGCAAGTACATCTGTATATTTTTAGTTCACATAAAAAGATTGAACTATTTTGATACCCACACCACATGCGAGGTAGTGGTCCGTCCGTCAGACTGGATGTCCATGTACTCTTGTGATCAAAGTTCTGGGTGCAATCTTTTATTGAAATTTAGCACAGATAAGTTTTTGAAACTAGCATGATAGTCAGTCAGTTTTCTGACATAAACTTTATACAAATGTCCTCCCAAAATAATATTTTGGGCTATAAATGGCTCAAGTGTGTCTAACCTTATGCCACCCGCTACCCTACTGAACAAATATATGATCGGCCTGTTTTTGATATATAGCCTCCATTTAAATTTCTTCCCGGAATAAGCACTTTGTCTATAAATGATTTGAATATTACTTTGACTTCTTAAAAGTTTGCACACATGTTTATCGTTTCTTTTACACTAAATGCAAAAATTTTTAGGATATATGTTTATATAACCCATATACAAATGCAGTGTAGGTTATAATACGGTTGGTTTGACCGACTATGGCATTCTTTTTGCAAATGATTGAAAGCATGCGAGTATAAAAGGCAATGTTAAAACAAGTATTATTTGTTTACATTTTTTTTGTTACTCGTAGTTGATGAACAATATGCTTTTAATTTAAATGCTCAGACCTTAACTTTCAAGCAAAGTCATCAGTCATGGTTTTCAATATTAAATGAATTAAATAACACGATTTCATTTTATTCAATACATAAAAATAAAACTTTGGGCTTAATAGCATTAAGGAAAAGCAAAATAACTTTATGTTTTTATAAAACAACAGCATTACTGTCCCACATTGGCTGACTGACTGACTGATTTACTATTGCAAATAAGTTTAAAATAAGAGTCTTGAAAATTTATGAAATTTTTGCAATTGTAGGATCACTCCAGCTGATCCTATCATAAAAAAGTTTTCCCTTATTCAGGTCCCTTTTTTTTAGAGTATTGGTGTCAAGTTGTGGGCAAGAGTAATTATATATACTAAGATAAACAGGGATATATGCACGGGTTTTGTCCTAAAAAATAGGTTATTTTGTGATAGTAGTGATCTGGCATATTTTTGATTTTTTGATATCAAAACGGGCGACTTTAATTGAGTCTGAAAACTTGATTTCAACAGACAAACATGCAGATAGCCGGACAAACAGACAGACGGACTTGGCTATATTGGTCTTCCCAAGGATCTATAATTCTTACATTTAATGGGGTCTTAAGTGAATAGTTTAAAAATACTACTACTATGTGAAGAGTATAATAATGCAAAAATATATATTTTGGTTGTTTAATATCCGTTCTGTAACCTTTAAACCAATAAAAATAAAAACATAAATCAGGTTGAAGTTAGAAGTCAGTCTTTTCGAATTTTTGGTCCTCTTTTAATTTTTGATATTTCTTAGGGTTTAAAAATTAGTTTAAGGATTATAAACCCAAATAGAGGTCGAAAATCTTCAAACTGTCAAAAGGGTACCTTTTGCGCATATTTGGTATTTATTTTTTTATTTATAAAATTATTTATTTTTTTATATATAAAATTAACACTGCAGTCGAAAATCAGCAAGGTGGGCAAAAAGTACCTGTTTCACATATATAGTACTTTCTTAATATTATAGCTTTTAAATATGAAATAACGACTGTTTGCAGAGATTGAGGTCAAAGTCAATAAAGCGGTCAAAAAGTACTTTTCAACGTTTCTGGTACCCGTTTGCAGTTTCTGGATTATTGTTCGAAAAGCATGACATAAAGAGCTATTGACCCAGATGGAAGTTTGATTTCATTAAAATAAAAATCTGTGGACCTTGGATTAAGATTTTATAGTTTTACTTTTGTAGGATCACAGCACCCTTTTTCATTTGGAATTTGTACAGTAATGTCTAAAACATGAAAAATATGGGACAAAGATTAGGCTCTTAGGGTCAAAGAGTTTTAAGTCAGGTAGGTAACTTTGTTTCTCAAAAGCAGGGTTACTGATTGTAGGCTGGAAGAGGTAAGTTGTAGTAGGGTAGTGACCAGGGGGGTATTACCAGGTTAAGCTCTTTCATCCTTTTTGTGGCTTCTAAAAGTCAAAGGTTTATTGGAGTACTAAAGATAAAAAGATAAAAAGGGAGTTGCACATGGGACATTCCGTTATGATATGTGTGAGCATTTTACTCTTGTTTTTCTTATCTTTCTTTCTTATTTTACTAATTTTACTCATTTTTCTATTTTCCTTTTATCTTTGAAAGGATGCATCTTACCTTTTCTCTTAGCAACCTTAAGAAGCCTTATATTTAAACGACATTAAAGTTTAATTTTTTCACAAAACTGTCTTGAACGAAGTTTAATGGCGAAGTTACAGAAAAATCTAGAAATTCATTGGCATGTCTCTTGTTGTCAAAAAAAAAAATAATAACTAAAAGAGTATTTGCTTGTCATAGCTTAATCAATCTTGCTGAATTGAAATTCTAAAGGGCTGTTTTCGACACTTTTTCATCAAAATTCTGTCCATTGAGCTTAGCTTTGCTTTAGAAACTTGATTTGAAGTGATGTCGGCAATTTTTAACGATGGTATAATTAAGGACAAATTTAATTTTTGCCAATATTTTTTAAAAAAAGTCAAAAGTTCATCACTTGCAATAGGTTTTTTCGCAATAGGAAGAAAACCCCTTAGCCACACTCTTCAATATTTTTCAAATTTAAATCTTGTAATAATATTTATTTTTAACCAGTTATCAACGGTCATTGATTTTCTTTTACTTTAACATACACACAAAAAATAAACCAAGTAATATATACTTAAGTCAAGCTGTAGCAGTGTCAAAAGTACAGTTAATACGTATTTTCTTAAGCCAAGTATGATTTATCTAGTATGAATTTCATACTTTTACTCATATTGAAGACAAAAAATTATAGATGTAAGTTTGAACCAGTAGTTGATGTAAACCTTAAAAAGATTAATTTAAGCGTAACGGGATTACCCAAATTTTATTCAAGAAGAAAAAGAAGAAGAAGAGAAGAGTTGTATGTTTCTTATATATATTTTGTACATATTAACTTTTTATAATTAAACTCTTTCTTCTGCGCTTTCCGTAGCTGGAACTTGCACAAGGGACTCTCCGAACTGCAAAACCAGCGCGCTACCATCTAGGCTACTGAGAAACTTTTGTAAAATAATTTATTATAACAAAAAGTTTTTTTTTGCTTGATTTTTTGAAGTAATTCGAATAAACTTGATTTAAGAAAACCTAAGTACGGATCGTACTTAAAAGTGCGATTTTGGATAAATTTAAGAATAAAATTCTTAACTTTAAAAAGTGTTTTTACTTTCTGTGTACAAACATATCATACATATAAATTTATATATATGTTTTAAGAAGTTTTTAAATATACTTTTACAGACTTACTCACGTCTTTTGCCTGTCAGTACCATGAAACCTGCAGACATATGCAGCAGGTATACTTTACATATTCTTTCAAATGTAAAAGCATATGCTTGTTCTCACATATACATTTCATGTACGTGTGCGTGTATCTGAGCTTGTAAGCGTTGATTAAAATATTATTAAAATCAATATCTGACATTTTTGTTGAAAATAAAACATACATACATACCTTTGTATGTAAATGAAAGTGTTAAATAAAACTCTACAATGATATAACTCCATCCAATGTTAACACATCATTTTCAATTTTAATATTCCATGTCAAAAAAAGCATTTCGTGCAGCAACAAAAATAGTATGGTTGGCAATCCAACCATTGACCAAATTAAGAAATGTTGTAAATGTTAACTTTTAATTAATTTTATTGACATTTTAAGAAGACACACACAGGATAACCTAGAGAAATCATGTTCCAAAAATTTAAAGAGAATGGGCTGATAAAATGATTAAAAATTATAAATTAATTAAAGATTTGTTTAAATAGTATGTCTGACATAGGGCCATCAGAAATAAATTTGCATACAAAAGTAAGGATGTGCCGAGTCTTTTATACCCTTCACATTGGCCTTTCAAAACCCCAAATATTTATTTTTATTTTCATCCATTTCCTCTAACACCATTTTCACACATAGATCTTAATTGTGTAATTAGCACATTTACGCAAATAAGGCTTTAATTGACCTTAATTTACCATGCAAGATTTCAATTTATAAATTAAGCAATTTGTAGTAAATGAGCTAACCTTAAAGTGCAACCCTGCTGATTTAATAACCACTGTGCTCATTGGGGATATTCTGTGAATATATTTGGGAGGGAAAACTAATGTATGTCTCTGATTTTTCTTATTCTTCTTAGGGCGACTCCGGGGAAGTTGTTTTTACCCAAACATTTTTTTAATTTTGTATAGCAACCCTGTAAAGAGCGGAGATAGACAACAAGTATGTTCCACAAAAATGTTTGGGAGGAAAAACTAACTAGGGTCGGTTTTACATATTACCTTTGTAGGAGCACACTAGAAGCTGTAAGAGGAATTAATTACAATTTCCCGAACTTTGTATGGGAGCCCCCTTAGGCGATGGAGGTAGGGGGTAAGTATGTCTGGAATATGTTTAAGAGAGAGGCCTTCTCTGAGAAAGTTATGAGCGTTTTTAAATCATTTTTGTTAATTTTATATGGCAGGCCTCTAAGGTAATGGTGATAGGAGGCAAGTATATTCTAGGAATATATTTTATAGGGAAAACCAATGGGACAATATGGTACATTTTATTCCTTTAAAGGCGACTTTGTGGAAGTTGTAGGGGTTTTAACTCTAGTTTTTGCAAATTTTGTACGGCAACCACCTTAGGGAATAGAGATAGGGGATAAGTATGTCTATGAAAATGTTTGCAAGGAAAAATGAGTCAGTCCCACCTTTGACCTACCCCCGGGCCCCCCGGTAGCCTTAGGAAAGGATTTATAACAATTTCCCAAAGTATATAGGGTGAAATTTCGACAGAAAATATAAACAGCTTTAAAAAAAAATGACAGAGTCTTAAACTAAAGCTGTAAACTTAAAAAAAAAAGGCAGTAAAACTTAAATTAAAGAAGAATAAACTTAATAATAAATAAGACACTGCACGCACAAGTAAACTTAGAACAAAAGTAGCCTAGCAAATACACAAAAATTAAATACAATTAAAGAAAACGTATAATATATATGTATAAATTGCTGGCGAAAGATTTGTCCGTGAAGAAGTGAAGGTGTGAGCCGAAAAATCATCCTGCCAGGGACGAAGACAGCCAGTGAAGAAGTGAAGAAGAGATCAGCAGCAGCGGAGAAGAACCTGAAAGAAAAAAAAGATAAGAAATTATATTTTGTATTTTATTTTGTTAAAGATTTTATTTTTTTTTATTTTATAATACATATAAATATATTAAGGAAATAAGTTTGTATTTCAGAAATTATTGATTTTTAAATTTTTTAAAGTAGCAAGTGATAATGTGAAAAGAATGTGTGATATTGTGAGTGTAGTGTAGATTTTTTTTTGTGTGTTTTTGTAGGTATAAGTTAATATTGGTATAAAAAAAATTCGAAAAAATATAACTTTTAGGGGCTCAATTTGAGTATTGCGATTGTACGTTTTTGTTGAGAACGTTTTTGGTTGTTGTATTTCCGGTCATTTCGTGATTAGGGAGCTCCTTCATACGTAGGACAGGAAATAGGTTTTTGTTGAGTGTGCATATACCCGGTGAGAAATTTGAGCTCTTAATAATTTAAGAAAAAAAAGGAGAAAAAAAGAGAAGAATAGTGAATGTAGCTTTTATATTTGTAATTAAAAAAGAGTAAATTTGTTTTTTTTATTATTGAGAAAATAGAATTGTAAAAATAATAAATTTTTGGTTGTTTAGTTTTAAGAGAAAGTATTAATAAAATTATAATGTTTAAGTGAAAAATTTGAAAAAAAAAGAATGATGGCTTAAGTTTTTAATCTATGGCAATGACGGATAGGTAAGTGAACAGGAAGTGTTGAGCGGTATAGGGTTGTAGCAAATTGTCTTAAGGAACATAACTACAACAAGGCAGGGTGGGCAAAGTAAGGAGACGAACATCCATCTCCCTATTCATGTGTTTAGTGTCGTGTAAGTCGTTTTGTACAGTCGTGGTATTTTGTAAGAAGTTACATAAAATTTTTCTTATTGTTCTGCCGCCTGACACAGGGTTGAGAACCACCCCGAGATAGCTCTCCGAGTTGGCTGGTGGCATCGTCAGGCATAGGGTACGTAACAATAAGAAATGCATTTTAATGTTACATACCGTCGGCCTGACGATGCCACCAGCTAACTCATTGAGCTATCTCAGAGCGGTTCTCAACCCTGTGCCAGGCAGTAGAACATTAAAAAAAAAAATACAGGTAACGAAAAAAAAACAAACGACTTACAAGACACTGAACACATTAAATGGGAGATAGATGTTTGTCTCCTTATATAGCCCTCCCTTCCTTGTTGTAGCCATTTCTTATTGTTACGTACCCTATGCCTGACGATGCCACCAGCCAACTCGGAGAGCTATCTCGGGGTGGTTCTCAACCCTGTGTCAGGCGGCAGAACAATAAGAAAAATTTTATGTAACTTCTTACAAAATACCACGACTGTACAAAACGACTTACACGACACTAAACACATGAATAGGGAGATGGATGTTCGTCTCCTTACTTTGCCCACCCTGCCTTGTTGTAGTTATGTTCCTTAAGACAATTTGCTACAACCCTAAACCGCTCAACACTTCCTGTTCACTTACGCGATGGAGATATGTTTGGGAGGAAAAACTAAAGGGGGTTGATCATACACTTTATTTCTCTTAGGCCGAGTTTAAAGAAAGTTATGGGCGTTCTTACATTATTTTTGTAAATTTTGTATTGAACCCCATTAGTTGATGGCCATAGAGGGAAATATGTTCGAGAAATATGTTTGAACGGGAAAATAAATGCAGGTTAATAGCACACTTTATTCTTCTAAGGCTGACTCTGGGAAGTTATTGGCTTTTTTGCATATTTTTGTAATTATTGTATGAAAATGAAGATAGGGGGTAAGTTTGTTCTAGGGATTTGTTTGGAAAAAAAACTAACGGAGGCGGAGG
>OY757187.1:56625774-56666644 GCA_963583895.1 Melanophora roralis | reverse complement strand
AAAAAAGCATTTACGCCGATTTATGCCGATAGGATGTTAAAGCCCGCCCGTGACGACCGCGGTTTTTATGAAAAAATCATAATGAGTAACGAAGCACATTTTCATTTGAATAAATATGTGAATAAACAGAATAGTCGGTTCTAGGCAATCGAAAGCCCTCAAATTATTTATCAGTCACCTTTGCATCTATTAAAAGTCACAGCCTGGTATGCAATTTGGTCAGAAGGAATCGTTGGACCTTATTTTTTGAAACTGAAAACGGCTTTACGGTAACTGCTAATGGGAATAGATATCGTGATATGATTGAAAACTTTTTAAGGCCATAGATGCATGCTTTGGTCTTGGTTAACATGTGGTATCCACATGACGGTGACACATCGCATACAGCCAGGATTACAATGGAATGACTGCGAGACTTCTTTCGATAACAAGTTACTTCAAGAGATGATGGCGCTGGTTGGCCTCTACCGTCGCCTAATTTGACTGCCCTGGGCTTCTTTTTATGGGGTTATTTGAAAAGCGAGGCTTATTTATCAAATCAGATGAAATTAATGAAATACCGCGTGAAATGTGTGAGAATGTAAAAAAAATTTGTTCAAAAGAGCTCGCCCTTCTGAGGCTAACAGAGGCACACATTTTTTTTATATTGTATTTCATATATTATTGCCGACATTAAGTAGCACATTTATCAATATAAAGAGATTTATTTTCTTTCATTTAATCAAAAATTATTAACGCACACGGGGAAGGAGTTTTATGAGTTTAAGTATTCATGATCAGATTTAGGCATATCCGATGTCAGCTAGGTGGGTGTAAGTGTATTCTTGTGATCAAAGTACAGGTCGCTATTTTGAAAATATTTTGATATCTGTTTGACGCAGTTAAGTTGTTTGGAACTGACACCAAACCTGCTGTGTGTGGTAATGATCGGTTTACTTTTTGGCATAGCCTCCATTAAAATTTCCCGCCTGGGATAAATATTTTGGTTTATAAATGTTTCGAATATGACTGTATTTGCAAAAAATTTTGGAAATGGGCAATTCTATTATGACGGGTGGGTGTGACCGTCTTACCCACAATTTTGTTTATAACTGAAACAATGAAAAATTTTATATTAAAATAAGTAAGAGCCCTATATTCGGCTGTGCCGGGTCTTATATACCCATCACATGGGTCTCTTTTTACCCAGTCACCTGATAGGGCAAGCTGTTTTGGAATCAAATATACAAACAGAAACTTTATGCTTATTTATTTACATCCATATACATGCTTAGCAGCATTGCCAATTGGTTACAATTGTTACATTTTTTTTGCGGATTTTGTTGTAAGAAACTTGGAAAACTGGCGCAATCACAGAATTTTGCGGATTTGATTTTTTGAGTTAATACGGTAGTTTAAAGTGTTTTTAATCGTAGTTGTTTTCTTATGTCTACAAAAAATTATTTTCTTAAGGAAATTTTTTTTAGAAAATATGACAGGTATGTCATTTTTATCAAAATATAAAAAGAACGGCCGATAATTCAGTTTGTGATAAATTTTAACTCTTGCAAACTAAAAAAAAATTAATATAAACAAATTTATTTTATTTTGATCAATTTGGTTTTCATTTCGACGTTTATCTTCGGTCACTAAAAAACAGAAAATACGGATTTTACCATATTTTCGGCCGTTTTACGTAAAGTGACCATATGTGTCCAACTTTATGCCACCAATTAGTATACTGAACACACATATGATCGGTCCATTTTTAAGATATAACACCTATGCAAATGTTCTCAAGAAATAAGCATTTTGGGCAAATTTAACTGCAGCTTAAAATCACTATGTTCGTGCAGTTGAAGGTTTAAATAAATCTTCAAACCAGTAACATATTATTATATTAAATTTTACAGTGCTTTTATTTAAAAATAACTTAATCAAATATTTCCTAAATAACTTAAAGTCAGATACTGTAATAATTTTTGAAGTGTATGCAATTCATGAGGTGTATGACCTCACATCCTTTGTTGTATTGTGGAAAAAGGATGTTAATAGCAAAATGAATATTCTAAATTATATTATAATAAAAAATTTATTCAATAATTTGCGTTTTAATATTAAACTATAAATTAAACTGCAATTGTAATTTTGCATTTTAGTACATACATATATGGGCGTTTCCAAAGAAATATCAACCGCAGCAAAAAAAAAACAAAGTCTACAAAACTATGTTGTTTTAACATTTTATCATATCGAATCTATTAGGTTTTAGCAATAAAAACTTATGTTTCATTTACTCATTGCATTTTAAAAGTTTCGAATTTGCGATTGCAAATTACGGTAACTTTTTTTTACTTTTGTATTTGTTATCAGAATATCAAAGGTTTTGTTTTAATGCGCATCAAATAAAAGTAACAAACAGTAATAAATTTAAAAATATTTGCTTGAAAATAGCTACCTCATTGCTCATTTTAGTTAAATTTGAAGCGTGCGACATAGGAAACGTTAAATGTATATACATATTCAAAATTATTTTTGTTTGAAAAATGTCGGAAATGTAAAGACAAAACATAAAATGGTCTCGCGTTTTGTTAATGTGCAGAATACAAAACAAATGGAACTAAAATGCATTTTATGCGTTCTACTCAAATTAAAATTTTATCTCTAAATTACAAATTGGATGAAAAATGGATAGAAGGAAGTGAAACCTATTCTAGGTAGATAAATCCTAATTTGTTGCGACAGCCACCACCTAAAATCAGATAGGACTGCATGTTTTGATATTAGTTATACTTAAGTTAGTTTTCATAAAAATATTCTCATTTTTGTTTTTCTTTTTTGAATTTATTTTTCTTTTAAGTTTATAATTTTTGTTGTGCACATAAATGTATATAATACATTAAAAATCATTTATAATCACTTCATGTAAGTTTAATTACTTAAAATTGAAAAAATTTACATAAAAAGTATAATTTAACAAATTATCGCATGCGGCATGTAGCGTGCAAGAGTTATTAAAATTATATTATAATAAACTACTACATATTTTTGAATAAAACAAATAAAGTTTGTAAGTCACGCCAATGTGTCATATTTCCAATTAAAATATTACTTTAGCTTTTGATAAAATCAGTGTTTGATTTGTTTGCTTAGAAATTGACTTATTTTTTTGTCGCATGTGTATGCCTTGGTTTTCGGTAATCATCTTACGAGTTAAGAATTAGTCAAAATCACACTTAACACTAATTAAAGTGCTCATTTAAATATATAAGTTTCGCGTTTTGTCAAAATAAAATAATGTTTTGTCATAATTTTCTCCACGAACGGATGTCGCGTTCAGCATTAGAGAAAAGCCCACATGTATATCTATATACATATGTTTAAATATTGACTTCAATTAAGATAGATTTTATGTTTGCATTCATAATTGCAAAATAAATTATTTAACACATTTCCTTTGATACAAATATTATAAATACAATATTACTTTAGCATTGAATTATCACTATTGCGATTTGCTTAAAATATTTGGCAGTGCTGGGAAGATGTTTTTTTTAAATTTTTATATGTAACTTGCTTTTGTTATTATAACTGTAAGTTTCCTTTTTTTATAATTTTAAACCACTTAATAAGGGCATATGCATTACAGTCTTTTAAAAGCCATTCAAAGTGACAAAATGTGTAATTTCAGTTTATTAAAGGTTTAAATTTTAAGGAATTTCGAACAAGTTTTGTATAACCTGCACAGTGGGATAACTGTATATATACGTTTGAGATTCCGATTTTCATCTCATAAAGTATATATGCGATCTCATAAAGTATATATGGTTAATTCTGAAATTTACGGGCTTATTCCCACATAATTTTCAGCGTTGGAGTTTTTTGGAAAATAACATATTTTGAATTGGTTACTTAATTTAAATAATATATATCTACTCAATTATCACAAATGCACATGAATTGTTTTAATTTCTACCGAATTATGCACAGCTTTTAAAATATATTCCAGTAAACGGGTAAGCCCCTGCTTTTTTTCTTTATAAAAAATTGTTTAAGTTCAGATTCATTCCAAAAAAAAATTCATTTCTTAAACTCAGTTGCTCTCTTAATCTCGTAGTGTACGGACGTGTCTACGCGAGTGTATATTTGTAATAGGTGATATTTGTAATAAGTTACAAAAAAAAAATATTTGTTAATATACATACCTACAAGACATAAGTGAGAATCGAAAATAAAAACAAACTAAACAAAACAAAAAAAACCAAACGGTTAATGAGTAACAGTAATCGTTGTGACAGTGGGCCTAATAGCCGATATGCTTACATTGTGTTAAGCTCAGCAAGCGTTAGCAATGAAAACATTAGAGACCCTGAATATAATAGAAACTATTTAAGTGCAAAACCGAAAACAAATACAAATAATTTAAGTGCAAGTGTGCCTAATTTGAATAAATGTACTGAACAAGGGACAAATTTAGCCCAATCTCTGTTTAAAAATTATAAAAAAAATACCGAGGTGCCATCTTCATCGCGGTCTTCTTTATCAAGTTCTGGTGTCGCACCAACAGCTGCTAAAGGCGCTACGGGCCCAATTTCTGCGTGTGCTCCTAAGATCCAGGTAGGGATGGACAGGTACGTAACAGTTCTTAAAAGGGGAAGGAGCCCTAAATCGGCAGAAGCATCTCAACCTGCAAAAATTTTAAAAGACGATGAAAGGCCAACCTCATCCCAAAATCGTTTTGCAATTTTGCAAGAGGATAATGAGGCTTATGTTAGTGAAAAAAAGTCCTTTAAGCCACCTCCCATTTATTTGAGGGAAAAAAACTCAAATGATCTCGTCAAGTTTTTAGTCGGTTTGATTGGGGAAAATAACTTTTATGTTTCAAACGTTAAACGCGGTAACATATTTGAGACAAAAATTCAAGTGAACCATGAAAACGCCTACCGCGCCACGGTTTCGGAGCTCGAAAAACTCAGAAAAAACTTCTATACCTACCAACTCAAGACCGCAAAAGGCCTTCAGGTAGTTATTAAAGGCATTGATTCTAACGTTGACCCAGAAGAGATCAAGACCAGTTTGTTAAGCAAAGGGTTTATGGTTAGGACGGTATCGAATATGAGAAATAGGGAAAAACACCCCCAACCATTATTCCGAGTGGAGCTTGAGCCTGGTGATATCAAATTGAAAAAAAGTGAAACTCACCCCATCTACGATTTAAAATATATTATGCACCGACGAGTCACTGTGGAAGTGCCACATAAGCGATCTGGGCCCGTACAGTGCTTAAACTGCCAGGAATATGGCCACACTAAAACTTATTGTAAGTTGCCTACTGTTTGTGTTGTGTGTGGGGATCTGCACGATACGACCAAGTGCGACAAGCCAAAAGATGATCCTAGGATAAAGAAATGCAGCAACTGCGGGGGAAACCACACTGCCAACTATAGAGGTTGTCCTGTTTTTAATTTAGTTAAGCGATCAACTAAGCCGAACATAGTTCCTGCCCCTCCCCAGCCTTTAAATATACCAACTACAAATATGCCTCCATTGGCACAACCAGCTACAAATCAAGTTTCTTACGCCGCCGCATTAAAGTCTAACCAGCCTAATTCACGTAAGTCTACCCAGCCTACAACACAACAAGAAGTGCCAACTAGCGAACCAACCGGGCCTAATTTTAGCCGCCTGGAAGCCGTAATTGACAATATGGTCACACAATATACGCAGATTATGGCGCAAATGGCCAACATGATGCAAGAAATGCAAAAAATGCAGTCTGCTTTTCTGCAGGCTATGCTTAAAAGACCATGAACTGCCTCAGGGTTTGTTTCTGGAACGCAAACGGCATCCGCCAACACAAAAACGAGCTCGAATATTTCTTGATGAACCAAAAAATCGATGTTATGTGTATTTCTGAGACTCATATGACATCTAGAAGCACTTTTAAAATTAGTGGTTATTCTTTTTACGATTCAAAGGATCCTAGGGATAGATCATGTGGTGGCTCGGCTATTCTAATCAAATCAAGAATTAAACACCAATGGTTGGGTGGCCTCTCGGAATGTTATATCCAAGCTACGAACGTCTGCATTGATGAATTTTTCCATAACCTTGTTATTTCATCAGTTTACTGTCCACCCAGATTCTCCATAACGAAGGATCAGTACAACAGTTTCTACAAATCATTAGGTCCCCGCTTCATAGCTGCTGGAGACTATAACGCTAAGCACACATACTGGGGCTCCCGCCTAATTAGTCCCAGAGGTCGTGTCTTGTATGACTCAGTGTCGGAAATAGGACTTTTCGTTATTTCAACTGGACAACCAACCTATTGGCCAACGGACAATAATAAAATTCCAGACGTAATAGATTTTGGCGTGGCAAAAGGTATATCACCGGACCTTATTGAGGCTGAAGCCTCCTTCGATTTATCTTCTGACCACTCACCCACAATTATCACTATTTGCAGTCCTCACCAAATAGCAACTAGTGATTTTTTCTTATCAAAAAGAGTAAATTGGTTAAAATATAAAAAATATATCAGCTCTCACTGCTCGGAACACATACCACTAAAAACTCCCCAAGAAATCGATGATTGCCTAAATATCCTAAATGAAAACATTAAAAAAGCCGTTGAACATGCTTCTTCAACATACCGTCAGGTCAAATACAACAAAATTTTTTCTGTCGATGTTGAGGAGCTTTTATCTGAAAAAAGGAGAGCGCGAAGAGAATGGCAACAGCATAGATCGCCCCAACTTAAAACGAAGCTAAAAGAGTGTACAAATTGCTTAAAAAACTTGCTGGAGGTACACAGAATTGCATCAATTAAGAAGTATTTGGAAGGTCTAGACGCAACCCCTCAAACAAATTATTCTCTATGGCGATCAGCCAGTCGTCTCAAAAGACCCGTAATCGCAAAACCACCACTGCGCAATCTAAGAGGATCCTGGGCTAGAAATGATGAAGAAAAATGCGATCTGCTCGCAAGCCATTTAAGAAACGTGTTCACTCCTAATACATGCACTGACGTGAGGGAATTACCGCCTGTTGTTTCTAGACGTCCTATAGAAATACGTTTCCGATATTCAGATGTGGTAGAAGCTATTTCTAACCTTAATGATAAAAAAGCTCCTGGCGTTGATAAAATAAGCAACAAAATGCTCATTGAGCTACCTTTTACAGCAAAAAGAATAATTCTTTTTATTTTTAATGCCATAATACGGCTTGAACATTTTCCACCAATATGGAAAGTTGCCTTAGTTAAGATGATTCCTAAGCCTGGTAAAGATCCTTCTAAGGTGGAGTCTTATAGGCCTATAAGTTTGTTACCAACTTTGTCAAAACTGTTTGAAAAGCTGCTTAAAAACAAGCTTACTCCGATCCTGAATGAAAACAACTGCATTCCAGATCACCAATTTGGCTTTAGAAGTCAACATAGCACAATAGAACAAACTCACAGACTGGTGCAGGTTATAAGAAAAACTTTCGAGGAAAAAAAGTACTGCTCCGCGCTTTTTATAGATGTCTCTCAAGCTTTCGATAAAGTATGGCACGAAGGCCTGTTAAACAAACTAAAGCTAAACCTTCCAGCTAATATTTTCAACCTTTTAGAAAAGTACATAACCGGTCGACAGTTTAAAATCAAAGAGGGAAACCAAATAAGTTCTTCTCAAACAATAGGGGCTGGTGTACCTCAAGGGAGTATACTAGGTCCAGTTCTGTACTTGCTTTACACAGCAGATATGCCAACCAATAGTTTTACACACACGTCGACATTTGCTGATGATACTGCTTTTCTTAGTATTCATAAAGACCCTAAAGAGGCTTCAAACCAATTGCAGCAACACGTAACCCAAGTTGAAAAATGGGCAAAGTTATGGGGAATAAAAATAAATGAACAAAAATGTACCCACGTAACTTTTACTTTACGCAAAGAAACGTGCTCTCCAATTCTTATTAACAACCATATGGTGCCTCAACGAACCGAGACAAAATATCTTGGTATTCACCTAGACCGCCGCCTCACATGGAAGCCTCATATAGATGCGAAGTTGACGCAAATGAAACTTAAAGCTACACAAATTCATTGGCTAATCGGCAGAAACTCTGTGCTTCGTCTTGATTGTAAACTTCTACTCTACAAATCGATTTTGAAACCAATTTGGTGCTACGGTATACAATTATGGGGCACTGCTTCCGCATCCAACATAGAAAAAATTCAACGCAGGCAAAACAAAATCCTAAGAATGATAACTGGTGCTCCTTGGTATGTTAAAAACAGCAACATTCACAAGGATCTACTAGTTCCACTAGTTAAATGCGAAATCCTGAACTATGTGGACAAGTATTTAAATAAGCTGGAAGCTCACCCAAATCCGCTCGCCCGAAACATCCTGCAACATAGTGGGCACACCCGCCTGAAAAGGAGGGATACTATTGCGCTTATATGAAGCTTGATAATTAATATGAGAACTTAAATTTTAGTCTGGCACTGGCTGGACTTATATTAACTACCTAGTTTTAAGATTTGAACACTTATTGTTAGTTCGCCACAGGCGAAGATTCAATAATAAATATATGAAACAAAAAAAAAAAAAAAAATTTCTTCAACTCTTTTTTTAACTTCAATTTCTTTGATAATCGTAAAAACCTACACAAAAACTCCCTTTATTAAAAAAATGCAACTGAAGTTATTCTTTTGAAAAGTTTTTGAAATCATCGACTTAAAGGTTCAATTATGCGTAACATAATCATAACCACAGTATACAGTTGTTCGAACCAAACTTATGCGCATTACGCCATCAGCATAACCATAGACAAAAGCTGCGTTTTGGTTTTTATGGCAATGGTTATAGATATGGTTTTATGTTGTGTCACGTATAATTTAAGCTTAAGGTCTGAAACAAAAGGATTGCATTGGAAATTTTATGAGAAATTTTATACATCAAATTTTTTAGCTTAAATACATTTTTCAATGGGAGACATGCATTAAATGCAGGTTTGTACGTTTTAGTTTAAATTTTATATTAGTTTTGGTGTTGGTATTTGTGTACGCGTATTTTCTAGTGTAAATTAAAAAAAGCCTTATTTGTATACTTCTAACATAATTATAACTTATGAATATTAATATGTTAATTAGCTTTTGTCTAATATGGTTATTATATTCGTAATAACAAATAAGAAGCCTCATGATTACACTCTCTCAAAATTTGTTAAAGAAAACAGAAACTTCTTACATAACTTCTAATAATTTAATAAAGGATATTCTACCCTCTTGAGTATGTCAACGGCGGCACAGCTTTCGTTAAATTGCAAATTATAATACTGTCAAAATAGATCGTTTTGGTATTCATTTTCATGATAATATCGATAGCATGTCGACATAAACTCACGTATTCAAAGAAATACTAATTTTGTGTTAGATTGGCGATGGTGAACGAAATAACCTGCGGTTGAAATTTGATGGCGACTTAAGCAACGACTTTTCAAATAAGGTTGAGTACTTAGTCTCACTTCTTTAGCATATACAGTGTGGCCGCCCGCAAGGTTAGTTTTGCTGGCATTTTTGTAAACATTAGACTTGAAAGTTCATATTTGGCAGTCGTGAGGTAGAGACGTGGCAAATTTATTGTGGAAAAATATTCGGCAAGTCAACGTGTTTAATCGTTAAAACATTTTATCAAAATTAATCGCCGATTACTGTGACGATAAAAAAGCTGCGTGAAATTTTTGAGAGAAAGAACGTGCCAACAAGATGAATTATTTATCGTGCAGTTAATTATTTTGAAGAAAGCTAATAGGTCCAAGCATGGACCACAACGTTCTGCAAGATCAGGTGGAAACATAACTGCTGTTCCAGAAAGTTTTCAAAACAATCCATCAACCTCAATTCGACGCCGGGCTCAGGAGCTTTATTTTAAAGAACAACTTTAACCACAATTTTTCACAAAGATTTCTATTTGATTCATTTAAAATTCAGTTGATACAAGATTTTCTTCCAAAAAAGCAGTAACGCCAATTTATGCCGATAGGATGTTAAAGCCCGCCCGTAACACCCAAGGTTTTCATGAAAAAATCATAATGAGTAACGAAGCACATTTTCATTTGAATGGATATGTGAATAAACAGAATAGTTGGTTCTGGGCAATGGAAAGCCTTCAAATTATTTATCTTCATCTTTGCATCTATTAAAAGTCACAGCCTGGTATGCAATTTGGTCAGAAGGAATCATTTGACCTTACATTTTTATAACTGAAAACGGCTTAACGGTAACTGCTAATGGGGAGCGATATCGTGATATGATTGACAACTTTTAAAGGCCATAGATGCATGCTTTGGGCTTGGTTAATATGTGGTATCCACATGACGGTGACACATCGCATACAGCCAGGATTACAATGTAATGACTGCGAGACTTTTTGCGATAACAAGTTACTTCAAGAGATGATGGCGCTGGTTGGCCTCTACCGTCGCCTAATTTGACTGCCCTGAGCTTCTTTTTATGGGGTAATCTGAAAAACGAGGCTCATGCATTAAACCCGAATTCCAGAAGCAACTTGAACAAAATATTCGTGATGAAATTAATGAAATACCACGTGAAATGTGTGAGGATGGTAAAAAAAATTTGTTCAAAAAAGCTCGCACTTGTGAGGCTAACAGAAGCACACATTTATTTTATATTGTATTTCATACATAATTGCCGACATAAAGTAGCACATTTATCAATATAAAGAGATTTATTTTCTTTCATTTAATCAAAAATTATTAACGCACACGGGGAAGGGGTTTTATGAGTTTAAGTGTCAGCTAGGTGGGTGTAAGTGTATTCTTGTGATCAAAGTACAGGTCGCGATTTTGAAAATATTTTGATATCTGTTTGACGCAGTTAAGTTGTTTGGCACTGACACCAAACCTGTTGTGTGTGGTAATGATCGGTTTACTTTTTTGCATAGCCTCCATTAATATTTCCCCCCTGGGATAAATATTTTGGTTTATAAATGTTTCGAATATTACTCTATTTGGAAAAAAATTTTGCAAATGGGCAATTCTATTATGACGGGTGGGTGTGACCGTCTTACTCACATTTTTGCTTATAACTCAAACAATTAAAAATTTTATATAAAAATAAGTAACAGCGCTATATTCGGCTGTGCCGGGTTTTGTAAACCCATCACATTGATCTCTTTTTACCCAGTCACCTGATTGGGCAAGCTGTTTTCGAACCAAATATACAAACAGAAATTTATGCGTATTTATTTACATCCATATGCATGCTTAGCAGCATTGCCAATTGGTTACATTTGTTACATTTTTTTTTACGGATTTTGTTGTAAAAAACTTGGAAAACTGGGGCAATCACAGAATTTTGCCTATATCTAGATCTCACGAATATTTCTGATAGTTTGACATCAATGCCTGGTCCGGAGTACTTAAATTGACTACGAAAACTTGATTTCAATAGACACACAGACACAAATATTGTTGAGAGCGGATTTGATTTTTTGAGTTAATACGGTAGTTTAAAGTGATTTTAATCGTAATTGTTTTCTTATGTCTACAAAAAATTATTTTTCTTAAGGAAATTTTTTTTAGAAAACATGACGGGCGTTTGTGATAAATTTAAACTCTTGCAAACTAAATAAAAATCAAATATAAACAAATTTATTTTATTTTGATCAATGTGGTTTTCATTTCGACGTTTATTCTTCGGTCACTAAAAAATAGAAAATAAGGATTTTACCATATTTTCGGCCGTTTTACGTAAAATGACCATATGTGTCCAACTTTATGCCACCAATTAGTATACTGAACACACATATGATCGGTCCATTTTTAAGATATAACACCTATGCAAATGTTCTCAAGAAATAAGCATTTTGGGCAAATTTAACTGCAGCTGAAAATCACTATGTTCGTGCAGTTGAAGGTTTAAATAAATCTTCAAACCAGTAAGATATTATTATATTAAATTTTACAGTGCTTTTATTTAAAAATAACTTAATCAAATATTTCCTAAATAACTTAAAGTCAGATACTGTAATAATTTTTGAAGTGTATGCAATTCAAATATACACCTGACATCCTTTGTTGTTTTGTGGAAAAAGGATGTTGATAGCAAAATGAATATTCTAAATTATATTATAATAAAAAAATTTATTCAATAATTTTGCGTTTTAATATTAAATTATGAGTTACACTGCAATTGTAATTTTGCATTTTTGTACATACATATATAGGCGTTTCCAAAGAAATATCAACCGCAGCAAAAAAAAAACAAAGTCTACAAAACTATGTTGTTTTAACATTTTATCATATCGAATCTATTGGGTTTTAGCAATGAAAACTAATGTTTCATTTACTCATTGCACATTTTAAAAGCTTCGAATTTGCGATTGCAAATTACGGTAATTTTTTTTTTTACTTTTGTATTTCTTATCAGAATATCGAAGGTTTTGTTTTAATGCGCATCAAATAATAGTAACAAACAGTAATAAATTTAAAAATATTTGCTTAAAAATAGTTTTCTTTTCGCTCATTTTATTTAAATTTAAAGCGTGCGACACCGTAAATGTTAAAGGTAATATGTTCAAAATATTTTTTGTTTTAAAAACGTCGTTATTTGGAAATGTAAAGACAAAGCATAAAATGATCTCGCATTTTGTTAATGTGCAAAATACAAAACAAGTGGAAATAAAATGCATTTTATGCGTTCTACTCAAATTGAAATTTTATATCTACATTATAAATTGGATGAAAAATGGAAAGAAGGAAGTGAAAATTATTCCAGGTAGATATATACTAATTTGTTGCGACAGCCAACACCTTAAATCAGATAGGACTGCATGTTTTCTTAAAAAAATGTATTTGCCATTAGTTATACTTATGTTAGTTTCCGACACTTATTTTTGTTTTTCTTTTTTGAATTTATTTTTTTTTAAGTTTATAATTGATTTATGTTTTTGTCGCATGTGTATGCCTTGGTTTTCGGTAATCATCTTACGAGTTAATAATTAGTCAAAATCACACTTAACACTAATAAAATATAATTAAAACATATAAGTTTCGCGTTTTATCAAAATAAAACACTTTTTTGTCATAACTTATCCATGAACGAATGTCGCGATCGGCATTTGAGAAAAGCCCATATGTATATCTATATGTGTATGTGTATAGAGAGTCATGCACATTTTATATTGATGTTTTAATATTGACTTCAGTTAAAATAGATTTTGTGTTTGCATTCATTATTGCAAAATAAATAATTTAACACATTTCCTTTGATACATATATTATAAATACAATATTATTTTAGCATTAAATTCTCACTATAGCAATTTGCTCAAAATATTTGAAAGCTGTTTTTTAAATATTTTATATGTAAGACAATGTATATTTCCAGAAAAGACTTTCTGATTGTAATGTAATAGCATATTACAGCCACCTTTTCTTGTTTCAGAGTATAATTTAATTAAAAAAAATATATTTGGAATTTTCGATATCATCTTTTTGATGTACATATTAGCGATATTGGAACGAGTTCTTTTAATTTAAACATATAAACCTAATTTTAAACAACTTAGATTAATAAGGTCACATGCATTACAGTCTTCATAAAGCCATTTAGAGTGACAAAATGTGTATTTTTAGTTTATTAAACGTTTAAATTTTAAGGAATTTCGAACAAGTTTTAAATAACCTGCACACTGTGATTACTGTATGTATATGTTTGGTGTTCCGATTTTCATATTAATATTTTTTCGCGATCTCATAGAATATACATCTATGGTTGATTTTGAGATTTACGGGCTTGTTTCAACAGAATTTTCGCCGTCGAAGTTTTTTGGAAAATAACGTATTTTGAATTGGTTACTTAATTTAAATAATATATATCTGCTCAATTATCACAAATGCACATGAATTGTTTTAATTTCTACCGAATTATGCACAGCTTTTAAAATATATCCCAGTAAACGGGTAAACCCCTGCTTTTTTTCTTTATAAAAAATTGTTTAAGTTCAGATTCATTCCAAAACTTAAAAAAAAATCATTTCGTCAACTCTTTTTTTAACTTCAATTTCTTCCATAATCGTAAAAACCTACACAAAATTTCCCTTTATTAAAAAAATGCAACTGATTTTATTCTTTTGAAAAGTTTTTTAAATCATCGACTTAAAGGTTCAACTATACGTAACATAATCATAACCACAGTAAACAGTTGTTCGAACCAAACTTATGCGCATTACGCCATCACCATAACCATAGACAAAAGCTGCGTTTTGGTTTTTATGGCAATGGTTATAGATATGGCTTTATGTTGTGTCACGTATAATTTAAGCCTAAGGTCTGGACCAAAAGAATTGCATTGGAAATTTTATGAGAAATTTTATACATTAAATTTTTTAGCTTAGATACATTTTTGAATGGTAGACATGCATTAAATGCAGGCCTGTCAAATACACTATTCTTGTACGTTTTAATATAAATTTTATATTAGTTTTGTACATTTTAAACAAAGGTTAACATTATTCATTTCCAAATAGGCTTTGAAAAAAACCTTAATTATAAAAACATATATTTTGCATTTAATTTCCTCTTCAAATTCGCAAACAAATTTCCGGAACAAGTTTAAGGATTAGATCATTTCGCATTTGATTTTACTTCTTTTATTGATGTTTGTTATTTGTTTTTAAACTTTTTTTTGGTAAAAACATAAGACTTAAATTCAATTAACAACTTTTCTTTTACATATTTTTCGCCGTCTGCCTGTACTTTTTGTCATTCCGTCTGTTTCCTTAGTTTATGTTAACGGCAGCTAAGGTTTACCTTTTTTTAGATATTATGTTTGATCTGTTTTATGTCAAGTAAGTATTTTAACAGCATGACATTGACGATGATAAAGGCTGTGCTTTTAACGTAAATGGAATTCATTTATGTTTTAAAATCTGTATTATGTAGTTTAATTTAAATTTTATCTTAAAGTTTTAAAGAATTTACTTTTTGTTTCACTCTATAAGAAAAGTGATTTATAAAAAAATTTAATGTTTTTTTCTGAAAAATAATTCTGAAAAAAATTTTTGAGTAACAACTGAAGTACTTGTCCTGTTTTATTAACCGAAGTCTTTTCTCTAGTTTTGAAACGGCTAAAAAAAGCAGTGCAAAGATTAGCAAAATACGTAAGTTAAATAAAAAAAATTTTGAAAACTAGCTTTTAAATAAGAGTTTTATTCAAAAAGGATAATTTAATTGCGACTAAACTTTAAGACTAAAATAAGTTTGCATACTTAATAAAAAGTTAGATTTAATGGCCAATTGAAAAACGGTCATAATGAAAAATGGCCTCAACATTTTTTGTTAGAAATATCATGAAAATTTGAGTTAAAGTCTTATTATACCATACCCTACACAGAGTGATAAGGGTATATATAAGTTTGTCATTCCGGTTGTTATTTTAACAATATTCTTTTAGATGCCATTAAGTATATCTATTGAATCCTTATTAATAGGGAAGTCGATACAGCCATGACCGTCAGTCC
This sequence comes from Melanophora roralis, assembly GCA_963583895.1. Taxonomy (NCBI): domain Eukaryota; kingdom Metazoa; phylum Arthropoda; class Insecta; order Diptera; family Rhinophoridae; genus Melanophora; species Melanophora roralis. Next base: position 56,651,129 of record OY757187.1, on the reverse strand, counting down.
ATCTGTATGTCTCTGTGCCTGTTGATACCAAGATTTTGGAACAAAATAAAGTCGTACAGCAAACGTTTTATTATCAAACAATTAAAAATATTCCCAAGACAATTGATGTTTACAAACATCAAAATTAGAATAAAGAATTCAAATGTTATGCAAGAATTAATGTTACAAAAATATCTACGTTTGGAAAAAAGATTATTTAGATAGGAGCAGGGGGAGGGACATCCAACATACAATTGAGAAATTTTTCCGAATTTTTCAACACGATATATCCCGAAAACAGTAACAGCTATCGACTTTAAATATTATGAACGAAGTTGTATTTCAAAAATGCTTACATTTGGAAAAAAGTTATTTGGATAAGAGCAGGGGGAGCAGTCGCCCCTATAAAAACGAAAATTTTTTGCGGGATTTTCTATACGCTGTATCTTGTAAACTATAACAGATATTGACATTGAATATCCTACAAGAAGTTATTTTACAGCAATGCCTGCATTTTAGAAAGAAAAAATAGTTGAAAAGGAGCAGGTGAAAAGCAGCCCTAACACAAATGAAAAATTTTTATAAAATTTTAAGTTCAAAAGTTTCGAGAACTATTAAGGCTCTCGACTTCGAAACTTTTACCTGGTATTTCAAAAAGTTTTCTATTTCAATTGATTTCACACCCGGCACAAAGTACTTTCATTACAGTATTTGCAGTACGAAATAACTCGGCTAAATCAAATGGCTGGGTATATATTAAGACCAGTGTTAAGGGTACAAAAGAATATAGCGCTTTAACTTGTTACTTTTAAGGTTACAAAAAAATATCTTTCTCTTTGATACTCAATAAAAAATGGCCTCAAAGAATGGGAACGAAAAATTGTCCCAATTGTGAAAAGGGGAGGAATTCAAACAACTTAAATATTCAAACCAAATTCAAAATCGCCATAAGGTACAAAATGTTAGCAGAGTGACCGTCCGTCAATTAAAGTTGAAATTTGCAACCGCAATTTTTCCGACCTTTGACTTTTTGTGCGCCTTTGTTAAACTGATACAATTGTGCAACTTTTGATGCTACAAAATTATGTTTTTTACACAAGCATGTGTGCATACATAGTAAATTTTTTACCAATTACGTAAATACGTGTTTTTTCCTCTAAACGAAAGTTTTTTGCGTCCCATGCCGGAACTGGCTAACCTTATCCAGTTTTACACAAGCAGGTGTCATGCGGAAGCACACATTTTTACTGATGCATTTAGACTTTTCGAACTTCTCGCTTTAATGAATGCCTTGACGAGACAAACTCGTGTCTTGGCAAATTCCAAACTTAGTAAACAATAAAAATTCCTATTATTCCAATCTATAAACTTAAGGAAACCTAAATGTCAGACGTTTGGATTTTTAAAATATGTAAATATTAATATTAGATTAACAAATGGTTTTTGGAAAAATTTGAGCTTAATTTTTTTATCACTCAAATCCCAGTGTTTAAGCACAACTTTTCAACCCGTATTTTATTGTATCAAATGCTTCTTTGATATATCTTGTCTTTTTTACCAAAAATATATTATATTCATATATTCAATTAAAACTTATTGTATGAAAATAGAGCAATTTTTCTGTTGGAACTTTTACCTGCATCTTTAGATAGTCTGTTAGATTTTATTTTCCCCAAGAATTGATCCAACATAAAAGCTTAACATTTAGTATTCTAAGGAGCCTTTTTAGGTGTTGATTTTAAATATATAAGTGATAGTATCCAGCATTAGTGAGAATCATGGACCCTCTAAAGGGACTTAGTAAATAGAGAAAGGAGAGCCTCCCCAAAATTATTCCACAACAACAAAGTGTTGTCGAGAGCTGTTTATAAATTTTTATAGATTTTTACCGAAAGTAGTTGTTTTGAAAATTTTAAAGTTGTCTTTAGCATTTGAATCAGGGTTTTTAAGCTTAATATGCAGAGCACGTATCCAACTGTAATAGCCTTAAAATATGATGGACTAAATTTTTCTAATTTGGTTTTAGCTGGACTTTTTTATTTTTTGTTGTATGCTGAACGATTTATTAAGGAATTCGTCTTCTTTAGAAAAAAAATTACAGGCATATCATGTATATCTGTGTTACTAAAAATGCCTTGGATATAACAAAAAATAAAAAAAGTAAAAAAGTTTTAGCCGGTCAAGCCCTACAAAATTATACCCTTCACCATTTTTTTAAGGGGGCTATAATAAAAAATAGACCAATAAAATAAAATCATATGTGCAAAGTTTTAAAAAGATAAAGTAATATTTTAACCATTTAGAGCTAAAAATGCTTATTCTGAGAGAGAATTTGTATAGGGATTATATCAAAAAGTGGACCGTCCTTTACCATAAATAAAAAACTTTAGGGCTATATCAGAAAACTTTGAAAAATTTTTTCAAAATATCTTCAAAATATTGAACTGTACTTTTATTACAAGAACCCAGGTGGACGTACGGACGGACGAACAGGTATGCTTAAAGCGGAAGTGATTTTGAGTCGATCGATATACTTAAAGGTTGCTCATAGACCATTATTTTTGGGCGTTACAAATCTCTGCACAAAAGCATAAAAAATAGAAATACTGTTCCCTACACATTAAAGTACTTCTGTTTATATATACACACACACGCGCGTAAATACAAACAAAGTAGAAAAGGATCTTAAGCAATTAATGCAAAATTTGCTTATATAGGATTGGCCTGTAACCCGTTCTGAGGTGTTAATTTGAATCCAGTTTCCCCCTCCTATGACAACGCAATGTAAAAGTGACAGGTTTTTTCATATAAAGAGCAAGATTAAGAACCAGTTCTTACCGTAAGAAACCGTTCAAGTCAATAGCCCAGCCCACTTCCCAGTAGGGTACTTCCTAACATGCATTATGATATCTAAGAACATTTTAAGAATATATAAAAAAAAATTATTTTGTATTTGCTGCTTGCTTCGTTTAACTTTATATTAAAAAATGTTTGTTTTTGCATTAACTCTTTAGACAAAACTTCATTATAAAAACCAAAAAAGTCTTAAGTAAATTTTCGATAAAGTATAAACCAACTACAAGGTCCTGTCAAATGCTTGACAAAATGACAACTTGACAAATGACTGGCGTCACCACGAACAGCTAGTACAGCAACAAATTAAACAAAAAAAAAATACCAAGATATCACACAGAAAGCACAAACTATAGACAAAATAAGTTTAAACCATTTTTTACTAAACCAATTGGATGTTTTTGATTTTTCCTTCAGGTTGTTTTTTATAAAAAAAATCGACTTTTTTTCGCCAACGCTCTCAAACTTTTTTATTGATAGGAAAGCTAGCAGAGAACATATGGTGGATATTTTAGCAAAAATATAATTTTTAAATAATGTTATTAATATAACATGATTTCATGAAACTTTCGGCTTGGTGAAAAAATTACAAAAGTGCGTTATTTAAGGATATTTTGTAATAATATTTATGTACAGCGGTACAGAAAATTAGTGAAAGTATTACAAAAAAAACTTTGATGCTATGATAAATTTTGCTCTCACCTCGACATCTTAGTTTTTGTTTCTTCAACAAAAAATAGCATACCTTTCACATAAGTGATAAGCTTATATATAAGTTTGTTAGTCTAGTTGTAATTTTTTGCTGCGACTCCATAAAGTATACTTGGTCCTAATAAAAAGGAACATCCGTCTGTCCCTATTTGCTTGTTATGGTTGAAATCAACTCTTTGTAGCCCTCCCCTCCATGCTTAATAAACACGAAAGAAATTTGAAATTATTAAGAATACCTGCCAAAAAATCGCTTTTGAAATCCAGCAAAATTGCCCAATAACTGGCCGAGCTATTAGCCAAAAACCAAGACTACCTTTGTTTATTTCTCTAAAATTTTTACATAAAAACTTTAACAACTGCCTCGGAGTTGTTCCTGCCTGGGTGCATAGAAGGACTGAGTCCCATTAATATTATTTACATACATTTTTTTAAATTTTACTTACCACCAAGCAGCGTTGTAGTACAAAATTTAATTATTTTTAAATTTTTTAAAGCGTTCCCAAAGCTTCCTGGATGCTCCTAAAAAGGTCAAAATTTTTTTTTGGAGCATACTTACCTCTATTTCAAGCCTCTAACAGGCTTGCCATCCAAAATTTTAAAAACTTAGAGTAAAAACAACTACAACTTCTCCAGAGTCACCCCTGAAGGAACAAAATGTTTTTAAAGCGCCCCATTAGTTTTCCCTTCCAAATATATTCCTAGAGCAAACATACCCTCTATTTCCATCCCCAAAGGGGTTGCCGTATAGAATTTACAAAAATGATATGAAAACCGATGACTTCCTCAAAGTCGGCCTTAGAGAGATTAGATGTACAACCCACCCCCATTTGTTTCCCCTATCAAGCATATTCATAAAACATATTTACCACCTATCTCCATCGCTTAAGGGATCTCCCATACAAAATATGGAAAATTCTAATAAAATCCCTTCTACAGCTTTCAGGGTGCCAGTGAATAGGTCAACTGTAGGACTGGTCCAACTCATTTTTCCTTGCTAATTTTTTTTCCATTTTTTATGTTGTTTTGTTCTGTCATATTGATTTTTTATTTATTCTTGTAGAAAGGAAGAATTGAATATTCCTCTCTATTATTTAGTTATTGGTTTTTTAATTATGAAAGTTAACCCAGGCCAAACCATATACGTCTTAGTTGGGCAAAGCTTATTTATATTTTATATGATTTGGAAAAGTGACTGTTCGGTCTATTTATGTCTTGAACACTCCACTTTACCAACCAGCCGCTTATTTATTAAATGAACTTTGCTTTTTGGTTGATCATAAGCGAATGAATTTTATTTTAGAAAATAATCTTAAACAGAGCTTAAATATATTCTTTTAAATGGTACCGTTAGGTCTAAAAATAAAAATTGAGTTCTTTTATAAGAGACAAGAAATAAAGGAGTTAAAATAAAAAAAAATAATAAAACAATAATAACCAATGTATGTATAATGAGTTGTTATTGTTTTACATACAATCAAAGTTTGCAGCAATAAAACAATTTTTAAATAAATTACAGTGCATAACCTAAAAATAAGTAAAATCATATTTTTTAAGAAGAGTTTACAAAACAATAATTAAACAAAATAATAACAATAATCAGAATTGTTACATTCTTTAATTTGTTGCTTAATGCATTAAATGTAGGCAAAAGAAGTACAATAAAAAATTTAAAAATCAAATTAAAAAGTATCTTATTATAAAAGGTAAATGCAAAAGAAGGATGTAAATTCAATACAAAACACACAACAGAAAACGAAAACACTAACTACATAAAAAATAAAAAAACGAAACTTATACAAAGTGCACCTTACAATAAACAAACACATTAACTCACACAGCAGGATATTTACACAGATAGTTTGTTGCTAAATATCCGCTTCCGTTCGTGATGAAAGATGGTTAAACTTTCTTTGTACATTTTATTTTCAGTTTTAATATTTTATTTTGTTGCCTTTGCTTAAATTTTGTCATGGTTATAGTAAAGCTATAAAATTTAAACAATAAAGATAAAACACGTATATCTTTAGAAAATTTGGACAATTATTAAGCAAATTTATGGCTAAAATTTGTTACTGTTCAAAAAACAAATTTTAAATTTTTTATAAAAGGTTTTTTCGTTGTTGCTTTAAGTTATATAATAATAAAGAGCGCCCCTGCTTGGGACTTTGTTTCGTGGCAAACTAAACCCTAAATCCTGTGGTATCTCGGTAGAGAAATTATACAATAAAAACAATTTTTAAGATATAAATTAACAGTATAAAATAAGCTTTTAGATAGAATTGGGATTTCTCGTTTCTTCAAAATTTAAAAAAAAAACGCAAATATACGATTGCTTTTCAATGTTTATAAACTAGGAGTTATTAATTTTATTGTATAATCCCAAAATAATAATTTTATTTGCTTTTGAATTCTGAAAACAAAACCATATTTTAACAAAAAAAAAAGTGTTAGTCAAACCCAACGACCGCAATTTATTTTATTGTATAAAGTAAACCTTAACCATTAAGCGTAGTCCATTTTATTTTGTCTCCACCAAGCAATCTAGATTCCAGATTTAAGAAAATAGGGTACAACAAACGGTATTTTAACGATTTTATCATTCGTTATACCGGACATTCGACAAATCGAGTATTCGTTATACGGGGGCTTCCACTGTTTGTATAAAAACAATTAGTTACTGGAATTTCAGAATGAAATACGCATTTTAAAATTTTTAAACTATTAAAAGCTATATATGCACATACCTACATACATATGTAGATATATACATACATCCATTAGTACAAAAATATGTATTTGGCAAACTGTAAAGATATTTGACACATAAAAATATTAAAATATGTAAACATTTAAACATACAACTCAAAAAATTTTGCCAGTGGAAAGGTACCAATACATTCTCATTTAACAAATTTGCCGATCACTGATTTAAATAATTTAAACATCATATTAGCTTTCAAAATAAAAATAATTCCGATTACCTTTCTGGATAACATGTAAGTTAAATAGGTGATGTTTATCAGCCGGTCGTCCCTAAGGTGCATTTTGGTCAAAGACCTGCGCATGTTCCTTTACAAAGTCCGATCTGTACATCAGCTGCTGGTTGTCGACCCCAAAATGCGTGTAACCTACGCCCAAGCCAAAATCATAATAAGCGTTGAGACTCATTTTTACCTCAGCGGGTACGTGAACAAGCAAAACTTTTGCTTCTGGAGGAACGAAAATACACGTGTGATGCACAAGAAGCCATTAGACCCACTCAAAGTGACTTCATGGTGCACTTTTTACGCTGAAGGGGTCATCGGTCAATTTTTTCCGAGGATGCTACTGGCCAAACGACGACTTTACGCGTTATAGGACCATGTTAGCTGAGCTTTTTCTGCCGCAATTGAGCGAATTAGGACTGGAAAACATGTGGTTCTAACTAGACGGAGCAACAGCGCACAATGCGCGAGCCACAACCGACATTCTGAAGGCGAAACTTCCAGGTCGCCTCAACTCTCGTTTTAGCAATTGAAATAGGCCCGCAAGATCGCCCGATCTTACCGCTTCAGACTTTTTTTGTGGAGTTTTTTGAAGTTCCGTATTAACGTGAAAAAAGATTAGATCGTGGAAGCCCTTAAGGACAACATTTGACACTAGTGCGAGAATCTGTCGTCCAAAGTTCGAACCGAAGTGATAAAGAATGCCATAAAACGAGCTCGTATAGCAATCAATTGTGACGGCGCTCATTTGACCGATATGATCTTCTAGACTTAACCGATAAATTCTGAAAACTTAGGTAAACATTATCAAGAAACCGAATTGAAAGTTTTCATTTAGAAAAAAAATTAGAGCCAAACAACACCGGATGACTTCTTTTGGCCCACCTCGTATAAGACAAGCGCTTGCAATACTCTTGCTTGCATTGTTGACGCTGCAATACTATAATTAAAGGTAGAACATAATTCTTTACATAAATTATCCTACTAAATTACGAGTCAATTTCACTTTCAACACTTCACTTATTAATATGAAAAGGAGTTTATACTGAAAAGACGGCGAGCTAATTGAAAAACATTTTTTAAAAGATGCTGGAAAAGTGATAACCGCATAAAAGTGCACAAAATCAAAGAAATTTTTAGGCGCCTCAGAAAGGTTCCAGTATGATATTAGCATTTTGGAAAACTGAAAACGGGGGGATATTTTTATTAAATATTTTATGCGCTATTTTTATCACACATTGTAACAGCTATCAATCTCGGATATATTAAATGGCAATGGTATAACAAAAGCTACATATTGAAAAAAATAGTAGCCGGAAAAGGGAAGAAGGCAATCGTTCCACCTCCAATAAAAATAATTTTAATAAAAATTTTTTTTATATGCTGTGTCTCGAAATTTTAACGGCTATTGCCTTTAAGCTTAGTGCGAAAAAATCATATAACGAATCCATCATTAAGAAAGAATCAGGCGAATAAGATAATGCGAAGCGGTACACCTTAAACAATCGAAACATTTTTATTAAATTTTTGATGCTCTATCCAATTTTCCAGAAATCGTTTTAAAAATAATACGCTTTATAGCATATTTAGACACTTTCAAGCCTTTTTAATATAAATAAGGAATCAAAATTTTTTTGAAGTGTCGTCAATTGATGGGGTTCCTCCCAGAAAGATCTTTTACTGGAAAATCAAACTGCAGGCATGTGAGCCACCTTACGCAGCGTACTTCTTGTGCGTACGGTGGTGCTTAACAAAAAATAAATTGTGATTTTTAGCATACCATTCTCGGTCTTGACCGACAAAGACTTTCTTGCCTTCAAATGTAATGATGGCATTAATAAGTTTTCAATACTTTATGGATTTAGCAGCGTCCTTCACTACATATTATACGCTTAAAAGCAAACTCAATTTTTCAAAAGAATTTTTGGCTGCAAGTAAATAAACTAATAAAAGAAAAATAAAGTGAAAAAAAAAAATAAATCATAAAGTTGCCCCTAAATCAACTCAAGCGGAATAGCGAAAACGAAAGCAGTAAAACAGAACAAGTTTTAATCTTTCAGTTTAAAAAAACAACAAAAGATATTAAAAAGTCTAATATAACAAGGGTAATATGGCTGCTAATATTTATTTATATCGTTTTCTCTTTTAAATCATGTTCATCTACTTTAGAAAGGGGTTACAAAATTTTTTTTTAATTTTTATTTTAATTTCTCATGGTATTTTCATTTCGTTTTGTTTTTAATTTTTTTAATAATGTTTTTTTTTCTTCTTACTCGTATTATACATTTAACTTGTCCGAAAAATTTGTATTCTTTTAGAAATTTAACTAAAACTATAATTTTGTCTTGATGCTTTAAGTATAATCAAAAGTAAAGAGTTTTCCGTTATGAATTGAACATTTTGAGTTTTGTCGCCATTACCGTCACTGTCATCATCAAAACTATTATCATAAATGTAAATTCATGAAGTCTATGACTTAAAGCATCTGCAGTTAAAAGCACCCTTTGATTTTTGTTAGACCTTAAAAAGTAAACACGAAACATAAGCAGCAAAAAAACAAAACTTTCAGGAAAAAACTTATAGGCGGATGGAGAAAAAAAAACTTAAAAACTTTTTAAATTCTTATGAAATTGCAAACAACAAAATTAACAAAAAACAAGTAAGAGCGCTATATTTGGCTGTGCCAAATCTTATATACCCTTCACGTTGGTCTTTTTGTTACTCAGTTATTCACACATTCAAGATGGGTCAAAATAAGTCATCCGATGTTGTTTGGATCTAGTTTTTTTTTTTATAAATAAAAAACAATTCTGTTTATTGATTTTTGTTACTTGAACATTTAGAGTTTTGTTCGTGAAGCCAAGAAGATAATATCGACCAAATGGGCGCCGTCACAATTAGTTGCTCTACGGGCTCGTTTTATTGCATTTTATATCCCTTCGGCTAGAACTTCGGGTGACAGATGCTCGCGCTCATGTCGATTATTATTCTTGAAGGCTTTCAGAGTCTCAGGCTTGTTCACGTAAGCATGGGCCTTAAGAAACCCCACAAAAAAGTCTGGATTGGTTAAATCGGACGATCTTGCGGGCCAATGAAAATCGCAAAAACGAGAGATGAGGCGACCTGGGAACGGCACCTTCAGAATATCGATTTTGGCTCGCGCAGTGTGTGCCGTTGCTCCGTGCTGTTAAAACTGTTGTCATTTGATCAGCGACGTCCTCTTAAAAAATTGCCCGATGACTCCTCCAGCGTGAAAAGCACACCATGTAGTCATTTTGAGCAGATGTAATGACTCCTTGTACATCGCTTGTGGATTTTCGTAGCCGCATAATTAATAAACTTGCTTGTTCATGTACCCGCTGAGGTGGAAATAAGCCTGATCCCTTATTAGGATTTTGGTATAAAAATCGTCCACAGCCTCCAAATTGAGGAGGGCTGGGGCATAGGTTTCACGCGTTTGGCGGTCAACAATCAGCCGCTAATGCATGCCTTAGACAAAACCGGCTGATGGCTAATTGCGAGGCAAAGCATCTGGTTGAGGTTTCTGGTGACAGCTCGACATCTTCGCCAACAGCGGCGAATGGGCACTCCGGGGCCGACCACTCTTGGCAGCGTCTCGTGTGGTCCAATACCTTTCTAGATTGGTGGCAAAACGGAACAGTGTTTGCGCAGTCGGTGCCGGACGACTGAAAAATTGACACGGGTATTTTGCGTTCTTAGGGAGTGTATCGTTCCATGGCTTGTTTACTTGTATTCTATTTACATATGTCTGATTCACATATGTCAAAACAGATTTGACATTGGCCGCCAGGTGCAAAAAATAAGAGCATCTTCCAATAGACTGATTCTATTTGGCCCACCTTGTACCTACGTTCAAACATATACATATATAGAAATTTTATGAAAATTCATTCACATCCATATGTATGCTTAACGACGTTGCAGTTGGTTACACTTGCTACATTTTTGTATGGAATTTGTTCTAAAAAATAATGGGAAAACTGTTTCAATGGCAGTAATTTGCCCATATTTAGGTCCGTGGTGAACCGATCTTATTCATTTTAAATAGCGGTTACCTCAGTTATACAGACGGAAAAAGGGACATGGCCAAATCCTATTCATAAGGGCCAAGAAATTAATACTTTGTGGAGTCACAGATGGATTCTAAAGAAATTACAAACGCAATGGCAAACTTATATATACTCTTATTACCTACATATGTGAAGGGTATAAAAAGATTCGTTCATGTTACAAACAAAATGCAGCTACTACTCGTATTTAGTTAGTGGTAGTGGTTTTATAATGTTAGCCGCAGTTTCAATGGGAAGAATAAACAAAACATAAACAAAACCAGCAACAAAATACTGCAGTATCAAACATCCACAAAAATTATTCGTCTCCTCAAAATTCACCGTCAGCATTACCACCATTGACATTAGCAATTTGTACGTTTTATGCAAAAACTGTAATGTGGATATATTTGTGAATGAAGCTTTTTCTCAGAATTTTTTTAGTTAATAAAAATAAAGTTTAAATTTGGTTTAATTTAAATCCTCTTATTAACTTAATTTGAACATTAACGGAAATTTTTGTAGTCAGTATTTCACCTTCCACTGTTGTATTTGAGGTAAATATATAGTTAGCTGCACTGGCAACTTCAGATGACATATAAACGGAAATAAAATTTTTGTCAAAATCGATTAAGCCGAAATGTGATTTTTGCTCACCAACTAAACTTCTTTCTTTTCTAATTGGAACGTCAAAGTGGAAACATCTATTTCAATAAGACAAAAAAATAAATTATTTAAAATTAATTTTATTAACCTAAGAACAGTTTCATCCTATTAAATATTTTAATAATAATATTTGTTTTGCCTTTTGAAAACATATCCAGGTAATTAATTGAGAATAAAATCATTTTATCGTGGCTCTTCGAGTAATGAAACAACTTTTTTATTAATTAGAGTTAACTACTCAAGACTCAGTTTCTTAAATAAAGTGCGTGGAATCCGCATTAAATGAAGAAATATCTAACAAAACGTTTTATTCTGCTTGCATTCTTTTGCTAAAGAGAAACAAACCACATTTTAAGAAATCTTTGTAGTGGTGGACCAATTTCTTCGGCCACCACTGTCCACGTGTTTCTGGTTACTTCATTTACTTCTCTAAAGTAATCCGCAATAGATGCAAGATCAAACAGCAAAAATTTACATCTATACTACAGAAGAAATAAGCAAAAAGAGGCAGAAAGGCAACAAATTTTAATCATATATTTAGTATAAAACAGACAAGCAACCAAAAATCACCGAAATAGAAGCTCCACTCAAGACGCCCTCTTAGGATAAGCCCCAACTACATCTTTACTCCCACTCCCAAATTGCTAAGCGGTTCGTTAAGGAAGAGTTTAAAAAGTTTTAATAGGGCAAGTAAGCTAAGACCAGGTTAAGTTTTTTTTTAAAGAAAATTTAATGTTTAGAAAATTATAAAGTAATTAATTTGGCCTTAGCCGGAATTCGGCTAAAACTACTGAAATCCTAAAAAAAAAACGTAACCATTTTTAGAAAAAAAAAGACATAGTAAAAATAATATAGTAAGTTCAAATCACAAAAAAAAAAAAACAAAAATAATAAGTGAAAACCCCTAATTGTAAAGTGGCCTAACTACCGTAAAAACTTAACCTATATTGCACACCAAAATATCACAGCTCAAAGAATTACATCACTTATTAACCCTAGTTATTTTATTAAGATAGTTCAATCATCATTGTAAAGCAAAGGTATGCAAAACCAAAATTAGCCACTTTATTAGTATCAGCAACATCTATAACCAACAACAATAGCAGCATGACGAGGCCTCATCATCCAGCAATTGCAGTGATAAGTTGGTAAGTCATTTAAATTTCTTGGTACATAAACTTAATAAAACTGTTTTGCATTTATCTTGCTATTTTTATCCAATTTGAATTAAAGTAAACAAAAAAAAAAAAAAATTTTCAATTAACAAATTCGATCTAAGTTATTTTATTCCCTGTTTGCAAGGGATTACTGTTACTAAATGTGAGGAAGAAATTAAAAAAAAAAAAAAACCCAATGTTTACAAATTACATACATTCGGTTTAGGCATCTTTTTTTTATCACACGTTTTTTTTCTCTTCAAATAAAGTTCATAAAATCTAAAAAAAACAAAAAAAAAAAAAAGAAACAAATGATAAGAATAAAATAAATTGCAACAACAATATCGGCAACCATTAATGATCATTAGTCGTAACACAGAAGATAATGATGTATGTACATATATTAGAGAGTTGTAATTGATCATTATTGTGTTGTTTCTATTTTAATGAATAAGTGATTATTACAAAACAGTCGCGTCTCATTGTATAAGAACAGAAAATAATTAAAAAATTAAAAAAAAAAAAAAAAAACTAAATCTTTATTATTCTTTAATTTAATATTATCTTTTATTGCTATAAGAATTTAACTCATGATATATTATTGGCCCCAAAGCCAATAGATTTTCTTCAAGCCTACTTTTGTTTTAACAATGTATTTCTTTGAATTTATTTGAATAAATTAATTTTAAAATTATGAATTTCTAAAGCCTTTTAACCAGTTTTCGTTATTGAGTTAAATGAAGTAAGTGTAGTGATGTGTTAGGGATCTTAGAGAAATTTCGCCTTCTAGGATCATAAGGTAGGGAGGGTGTTGAGGCGATCTCCCAATAACAACTTGGGAGAATAGAACAATTTTAGAGGTAAGAGGATTCAGGAGCCGTGTAGTTACAATGCTGAGAGAAAGCTCGGTCAACATGTCACCTCTTTTAATAAGTTTGCATCAGTAGTGTTTAGCAGGGAGTCTATAATTAATTATTTATGTATCTGATTTTATAGGAACAGAACTTTAAGGTGAACAAGAACCCACCCTCCGACTGACCGCTAGTGGCATTAAATGGCTCCCGTCGTTCCCTTGATTTTCAATTACGAACCCAGTCTCCTATAGGAAGAAACCTTTTTGGTTTTCGCTGTACATTACAAAACATAAAAGGTTCCTTTTATTCTGGGTAAAGAAATACGTTCACCATGATTACGAGTTAAATGCGGCCAATGCTTTTGTAAAATAAAAAGAAAAACAAGAATATTTAAGTTTTTCCTCTTTAGTTTTTCAATGTAATGAGAAGAACTTAAAATATGAAATTGATTTTTGTTTATTTTTTTAGCTTTGCTTCTCTAGTTTAAGGCTTTAATGTGAATGAACATATTAACATACATACATACATACATACACTAAAAGAAAAATTACGATCTAGATTTAAAAATAAAATTATTGAATGTAGATCGAAAAAATATCCAATTTCAATCTTTAATTTTGATCAGTATGATTCTCATATTTAAGCATAAGTTCTTTATTTTTAGAACGGAATCTAAAAGTTAAGAACGTTATCTTAGATTTAAGATTATTTTCTTGAATTTTAAAACATATTCTAGAAATTAAATAATTAATTTAATATCAATCCAAACGGGTTGTTTGTAAATTATAAAACGCTAAGCTTAGAAAAAACATTGAGAAAAAAAGTTTACATTGTTATTTGAAGATATTAAAAATAGAAAGCTAGAAAACCAAAATTTTTAAAAAATATAAATCTGAAGCGTATTTTTAATGATCCTGTTTGTTTCTTGCCTGTAGACTGTACAATACTTTTAAACGCAGTTTTACCATCGTCAGCTAAAAAAAGGAATAAAAAGGCCACAATAGTAGACGCACAAAAAAGTCACAAATTAATATTGTAATATCGCTATGTATAGGGCATAATTATATAAAAATTTTAACAATCTTAGAAGTCAAAGCTTGCCGGATCTACTCTTAGATTTTTTTTTAAAAACATTTTGGTAATTACGGAATTTTGGCTAAAAAAAATTATTTTGTTTATTAAAACTATAATTACCCAGCAAAACCTTTGCTTACCTGGAAAGTTAGCAAGTTATATTGGAGATGAACAAACACTAGTTACCTTTTGGCCGAATAACTAGTTATTTTTGTTTGAGTTGACCCAAAATTCATGACCCCTGCATACAAATGTGCTTACAAAAATCAATCGAATAACCAGTTACCAATGATTAACTGAACAAAGTAAATAAAAATTTAAGGATTTGATTTCTTAAATACCTAAAAATGTAAAATAGGTAATTTTTCTGCCGAAATAAACGCACATTTTTGTAAATTTCGCTGGGTAGTTGCTACCCCCTTTTGAAGTTATTAATATCTTAAAAAAAAAATAATAACTTAAAACAGCTTTATAACTAGCCTTCTCGTTTTGGTTTTACAAAAGCTAAAAAATAACATATAAGTTACTTTTTTTCAAAAAAAGTTTAAGAAATGTTTTTTTTTATTTTAATGTTATAATGTGGAAACATTATATTACAATATATTAGGGGTATGACATTTTTATTAAAACGTCAAAAAACAATATCGGCTTATTCAGATTGCGAAAATCCTTAACTCTTTCAAAACAAAAACTATATATAAACCATTTTTTATACATCAATAATATATGTTCTCTTTAAGACGTTAAATCGTTGATTTTTTTAAAAAAGACGAAAAGGGTTTTCCGTTATTTTAGGACGTTTTACGAAGAACCGGGCAGATGTTGTTATTATTTCCTGATTGTTCTTTTTTTTTGCATAAATAATTAACAATCTTTTACTGTTTTATACAAAATTAAATCGGCCAAACAGTAGTAAATAATAACTATAAATAGTTTTTGAATTAATAAATAATTTTCAAGCATCCTGCTTCTTCGACTTTACAAGAATTTGTGTTTTTCCTATACACAAAATTTCACTCTTTTAAATGATTTTTAATTGATATCTAATGCTTGAAAATTAGTGTTAATACGCGAAATTTTCTCAGAAAGACTTTTAATTTGTAACATAAAAGTTTTGTAATAAGCGCTTGTTCGTACATGGCCTAAAAATCACAAAGTTAGTTATCAGTAGGCACTGTTGTTATATTAAAAAAAATATTATAAATAATTTGAACTAAGTTTTAATTATATTAAAAGAAGTGGGCAACTTTTTGTGTTTTTTTTTTATTTAAAACAAAATAATCAGATAAAATTATAATTCCTGTCAAGAAGACATAAATTAGAAAGTAGTTAATAATTGTGCAAAAAGAAAAATAAACTCTCTGAAGAAAAGAATTATTTTTACAAAAACAAAAAACTAAAAATTTTAAAAGCGCTTGATTTTCAAAAAATTTATTTAAACATGATTAAGATGGTGTAGTTTGCCTTCCTGATTTTTAGATATTTTATATATACGAGATTTATATTTTGAATATTTCTGACATTCTTCTATAACATATTGTAAAAATAATAAATTTTTAGCCCATAACCGAGTTTGCAGCATCCCAGTAGATAGATAACAGCAAGCGTTTGGCAGAAGATATAATAAACTGTATTGTATGGTTGTGAATTAAGAAAAATTAAGTTTTTGGCTTCCAAAATATACTAAATTAAATAAACTTGTTCGCATACTAAAATTTTTGGGTACAAGCTTCAGTGTTTTATTTTTGCTGCCGTTTTTTTTTTTTTGACAAAGAAAACAGGAACATTTTTAAAATAAAGCAGTAAAATACTTGCGCTGACAATAAAAACTTTTCACAAACAATTTTACGCTTTTTTGAACTTTATATAGTGGAACTAAAAAAAAAAATAAATAAATAAATAAAAAAAATAAAATTGTGAGCTACATACATATGCCTTTTTAAAACAAAGCGAAACATATTTGTGGTTGAAAATATAAAAATTAAATGAACTACAAGTAAACACAAACAAAGAAACAAAAAGTTTAAAAAAAACTTTAACCAAGAGACATGGGTAACTGAGTTATGCCACAGTCACATAAGTACAAAAAAAAATATCCGGAATTCAACTTTATGATAATATTATTCAAAGAAATTAAACTTTAAAAAAAAAAACATCAAAGTTGTTAAAAAGTATTTCAAACTTAAGCCACAAATCAGCAATCAAATACGAACAAAAATATTTAGAAATGTGCACAAACACTTCTTTGCCTAAAAATGGTAAATTCTTTCTAACACAAATACCAATGCATTGGGGTAAATTGCTTGTAAAAGCCCAAGGCCACTAAAAAGGATTTTTGCCAGAAAAGCGTTTAATAAATACATACACTAAGCCATTTTATACACTTATTTGGATTTAGCCACTTATTCTAAAATAAGTCAAGATAGAAGAAAATAAAACACACGACAAAAAATCAAATGTACTTAATGTGTCTGAGGCAAGTTTATATAGAATGACTTAAGTGTAAAGAAATATAAAATTAAAAAAAGGCTTTTATATTAAAAGAATTTAATATTAGAATTTCTTACTTTATTAAAAACAATTCGTAATAAGTAAAATAAAAGGGGTGTGTTAAACACAATAATTTTTAATTTAAGCCTTTGTTTTGCTTCCGTTTCCCGATTCCTCCCAATAAAAACATATATTTTACATTTGTTTCTGCTATCTATATATTTTTGAATTTCAAATGAAAAAAAGCATTAACCAAGAAACATTGGCAAATCAAGTGGAGTACAACATTTTTTTAAGGCTATATGAAACATGGGCCCATAATTTTTGTATTCAGTATAAAAGAATGTGTGCAAGCTTTTGAATAAATAAACTAATACTCGGCCATCTTTAACTCAAAATGCTTATTCCAGGAGGACAATTGTGTGTGAGCAATATTAAAAAAATGGACCGATTATAGTTTTGTTTAGTATGCCAGTTGATGGCATAAACTAAGACACAAATTAAAAAGTTTGGAAAATAGAGTAATATTCAAATCAATTATAGCATGAAATGTTTATTCTGGGAGGACATTTCGATTTGAGCTACGTCAAAAATGGGCTAATCATCTTTATAAACAATAAGCAGTGGTCAGTCAAGTGAGCATCACGCGTTCGCTGTAGAGACATTTTTAAGGGTAATAACTATTACGTAATTGCTCGTCGGCAATTTTGTTCAAAGTTCGGGATTCGGCGAATATGTGATGGACCGAGTGCTAATTTCAATTCAATTCAATTCAATTCAAAAATTTCGTGCAGCTGCATCTACTATGAACGACCCACGGTAAGGGCCCAGCCAATCTTCAAGGACTGCCGAAAAAACTAAACTGATTGAAAGCAGTTTACATGACAATTCGCCACTTTACATACAGGAAATAGCGGTCTCGATTGATTTTCCAAGAGCGATTATTCTTTAAAAATTCAAGTCGTTCAAGAACTGAAAAAAGCTAACTTTGAAAAATATTTGTTAAACAATATTTCGTACTGTGTAATCTTATTTTTTGAAGCGACGAGGCTCGTTTTTACTCAAACGTCTCCGAGAACCCACAATCCTCGATTGGAATACCAAAAATCATTGCAATGCCCCAGTGTAGCTGTTTGGTTTGCCTTATCCACGCATGAGATAATTGGACTTTTTTTTCGAAAATTCTTGAAGCCAGAAGACGAATGTCAACGGTTGAAATTATCGACGCTTATCCATTGTACTCTTCACACACGTGGTTTCAACAGGATAGCGCGACTGCATACACGGGCTAAACTTCGATTTGCTTTTTGAAAATTTCCCCCAAAATCTAATTAGTCACTTTGGGACATCCCATGGCCACCGAAGTCGCCTGATCTAACTCCAGTGGATTTTTGTTTGGAGCTATCTCAAAAAGAATGTTTATAATTTTTAATCTCTTGTGGCTTTAAAGAAAAATATTCGTCGAGAAGTCAGTTCAATTGAATAAAGTTTACTGCAGCGCAGAACATAAGGCTCCGCTTTGAACAGTGTCTTTAACTTGACCGAAGACATCTAGATGAAATACTCTTCAAAAAATAAAAAACGCATTTTCATTCTATCGTTTAATGCTCCTAATAAAAGTTTGTGTCAATTATTATGTTTTTTATTTATAGTTGAAAATATAAATCTGCTACCAGACACCTTTTATCTTCAAAGTTGAAACCTGTATTATTGATTACAAAAATACATGGACACCCAGCCGGATAGACATGCTAAAATCGACTCAGGGAGTGATTCTGTGTCAATCGATATACTTGAAGGTGCGTGTAGAACCATTATTTTTTGGCGTTGCAAACATCATCACAAACGCATAATGTCCCTACCATGTACATACATATGTAAAGTGGGTAACAAAATAAATCATAAATCATAAATCAAAATAAACAAACAAATACATATAAGGGAGATACAAAGTTTTCCAATTGATGGTTATAGTTCTATGTTTCCTTTAAAAATAAACCAAACCGCTTAAAGCAACATACATATGTCATTTTCAAAGTAATAAAATTAATGATTTTTAAATGCAACAATATTTATATATGAAAATCTACTTTTGTATGCCCATACTCGTACTAGCAAATTTCTGTGGTACAAAAACAAACGAAAGATTTCTACGAATTTACATACGAACAAACATACGTATAAATTCATAACTAGATGTATATAAACATATAGATATATGTTTGGGTATATACAGACACATATGTATACAAAGTCAAGTGCTTTTCTTAAACTGACAAACAAAGGACTTTATACTTGACACAGAAATTCACACATCAGTTGAAGCGATAAAACAAATAAAACAAAAATTTGTACATCTGCTGAAATTGAAAATCGATAAAATTTAAAAAAAAAATAATTTTTATAAATATTTGAGTCTTACAAAATATACGCGTCGACATATGAACATACTTGTGTATATGTGTATGTTAATACTTTGCGACAATTTATATTTGATTTTTATTTTCACATCACTTACATAAATATATATAAGAATACACACTGTTAAACATATAAGTTAATGTCTTGAAAAAATAAAGTTCACGGTACACCGGCTAATATGAAACATTGTGAGTTGAAATGGAATTAAAAAAATGTATTATTCTTTATGCCGTAACTATTATGAGAGTAGATTTTGTGGTGTAACCGGGGATAAAATGACTGTTGAGCATATTCTGTGTCAGTGCATAGCTCTCGTGTGCTCTAAAGAAAACTGTCTAGGGTCTTAGTTGTTCCAAGACCTAAAAGAAATTTCTGTAGTTGATAAGACAAGGCTTTTGGCATTTGCCAATAGAGTGTGGATTATCCAGAATTTTATTATATCAAGTAAATAAAACTAGTTACCATTTTTTCTTGTCTGGTAACAATAAGCACCCGAAGGTCTATGTGAGGTTCTCTAGACCAGCGAGTTCAACCTAACCTAGCCTATGCCGTAACAAGGGTCGCTATTTTAGTTTTTTCTTAATATCTTTCACACTTACTGTAGAATGTGGAAGTGTGATATATTCAGCATCGCTTTTTAAGGTAAAATCTTCAAATTTAAGTTAAAACCTTCAAAGTGATGCTGGAGACACCACTATATAAAAACGCACTTCAAGATCCGATATTAAGCCCCAAAAGTACAACAAAAAAATACAACTAAAATAGAAATTTCTACTTTCGGCATTAAATGAAATTATTTCAAGAATTGTTTATGAATGTACCGACAATTGCTATATAAAATAAATATTTACAAGTTAACGTAAAATTTTACACTTAAAAATTTTAATTTTTCTCCTATGGCACCCGAAACAACCGTAAGTAAAAGATCATTTCCAAAATCTTGTATAAAAACACAAACCGAAATCCGTTATGAAAAAAGTTAAAAACTCTGTTATTTTTAAAAAAAGGGACAAAAGAATTTTAAAACGAATATAAAAAGCTTCTCCTGTTTCAATTTTTAATATACAAAATAAAAATGAACAGAAAAAAATTATCTTAATTTATTCAGTAATAATTTTTAACTTCAATTTTAATAATTATATTCACAAAACATACTTTTATTCGTTATTCGTTTGAATATTTTAACAATTTTGAAAAGTTTTTTGCTTATTCAAACGAACAAGCCTTTTGTTTTATTATTCAAAAAAGAAAAAAAAATCATTCTATTTTCAATTGGGCGCCGTACTCGTCCTATAACAGGTACAAAACTAAATTGCACAAAAGGTTTTGGTCGTGATTAGCTACAAAGGCACACATAAAGTAACTGGTTAAAAGGTGTCAAAGAGGTTAAGGAAAAAAAAACATGTACTGTACACATAAACAAAAGTCTATTTATATATAGACACGAACACGCGTAAATACAAACAAAGTAAATTAAAACAGGATCTTAAAAAATTAGTGCAAATGTTGCTTATATAGGATTGGCCTGTAACTTGTCTTGAAGTATTAGTTAGAAACCAATAACCCCCTCTAATGACAACGGCTAAGTAAAAGTGAAAGGTTGCCTTCAATTGAAGTGCAAGAACTATAACTAGTCCCTGCCATAAGGAACCGTTCACGTCTATAGTCTTAGACCATTTCATTTCCCCGTAGGGTAATTATATTTAGTATTGTAAATACCATAAATATTTTTAGCTGAAAAAAGTTCTTAAAGGTTTTCAAAATATTATAATACATTTTTTTTTAAATCAAAACTAATGTTAGATGTAAAAAAGACACTAATCTATAGC
This sequence comes from Melanophora roralis, assembly GCA_963583895.1. Taxonomy (NCBI): domain Eukaryota; kingdom Metazoa; phylum Arthropoda; class Insecta; order Diptera; family Rhinophoridae; genus Melanophora; species Melanophora roralis. The sequence continues at coordinate 56,630,041 of OY757187.1, read as the reverse complement.
CTTCACATATATTAAAAAGCCAAACTATTTCCAATTTTCTCGATCACAAATTTAAGTGTATTGTTTTTCAATCAATCAAACCCAAATGCACTCCACCTTTAAAAGGAAAAGCATAAAAAAGAGACACCAGACACAAGTAAATCTAGTGGCAGCAAAGGTAGTTTGTAAAGCAATCATATGTTCCTCTTATGCCATTTTGTGGGCTGAACAGCCAAAGTAATAGATTGATGTGTAGTCACAGTCACAAAAGTAATTTTCCACTTTTACACAATTACACAGATGGGAATTCAAAAGTCGTCAATCATTGTCACAGTTTTTCTTAGTTTATTTCTTTTTCCCAGTCATGCGTTTCTTCTTTTGATGCAAGAAGAAATAAAGAGAAAAATCAGGAAAAAAACGAAAATTAAAAACTTAACCTAAGGTTAAATGTTTTACGTAGAGATGTTAAAAAAATTAAAACTTTCTGGACTTACATTAAATGTAATGGAATGTATGTATATTTTGGGTCCACATAACAAGACTGATGTACATGTGTAATGAGTACGTGAATAAGATTGAACTATTTTGATATCCATAACACATACGTGGTAGTGTCAGTCCGTCAGGCAGGGTGTCTATGTATTCTTGTGATTAAAGTACAGGTCGCAATCTTAAAGACATTTTATTAAAATTTAGCGCAGAGAATTTTTTTGGCACTCGCATGATAGTCGGTCAGTTTTCTGACATATACTTTATTCAACTATCCTACGGAAATAATATTTTGGGGTATAAATGGCTCAAGTGTAATTAAATTTTTAAAGATTTTGCACGTGTGTCTAACCTAATGCCACAAGCTACTATATTGAACAAAAATATGATCGGTTTGTTTTTGATATAGCCTCCATAGGAATATCTTCACGGAGTAAGCATTTTGAGCCATAAATGGCTTGAATAGTACTTTAACTTCTTAAAAGTTTGCACACATGTTTATCGTTTCTTTTACACTAAATGCAAAAATTATTGGGATATTTTTTCATATAACCCACATTCAAATGCGGTGTAGGGTATAATACGGTTGGCTTGACCGACTGTGCCATTCATTTTGCAAATGATTGAAAGCATACGAGTATAAAAGGCAATGTAAAAACAAGCGTTATTTGTTTCAATTTTTTTTTTTGTTACTCATAGTTGATGAACAATATGCTTTTAATTTAAATGCTTAGATGTTAACTTTCAAGCAAAGTTATCAGTCATTGCTGTCAATATTAAATGAATTAAATTACACGATTTCATTTTATTTAATACATAAAAATAATACCTTTGGCTTAATAGCATTAAGGAAAAGCAAAAAAAACTTTATGTTTTTATAAAACAATTGCATTACTGTCCCACACTGTCTGACTGGCTGACTGACTGATTTACTATTGCCAATAAGTTTAAAATAAGAGTCTTGAAAATTTATGAAATTTTTGCAATTGTAGGGGAAATGCCACTTCCGCTGATCCTATCATACACAAGTTTTCCCTTATTCAGGTCCCTTTCTTTAGAGTATTGGTGCCAAGTTTAGGCAAGAGTAATTATGTATACTAAGATATACACGGATATATGCACGAGTTTTGTCCTAAAAAAATAGGTTATTTTGGGATAGTAGCCGATTTTGCTGATTTTAAGTATCGATTGTCCTAGGCATATTCTTGACTTTTTGATATCAAAACGGGCAACTTAAATTGAGTCCGAAAACTTAATTTCAACAGAAAAACAGGCAGACAGCCGGACAAACGGACATGGCTATATTGGCCTTCCCTATATATAAGGATCTATAATTCATACATTTAATGGGAACTTAAGTGAATAATGTAAAAATTACAAACGGAACCAAAACAAATATATACCATTTTCACTATGTGAAGAGTATAATAATGCAAAAATATATATTTTGGTTGTTTAATATCCGTTCTGTAACCTTGAAACTGATAAAAATAAAAACATAAATCAAGTTGAAGTTAGAAGTCAGTCTTTTAAAATATTTTGGTCCTCTTTTAATTTTTGATATTTCTTAGGATTTAAATATAAGTTTAAGGATTATAAACCCAGCTAGAGATCGAAAATCTTCAAACTGTCAAAATGGTACTTTTTGTGCATATTCGGTATCTATTTTTTAATTTTTTGAGTTTATGACAATAAATATAAAATTAGCACTGCAGTCGAAAGTCAGCAAGGTGGGCAAAAAGACCCTGTTTCACATATATAGTACTTTCCTAAAATTAAAGCTTTTAAATATAAAATAACGATTGTTTGCAGAAGTCAATAAAGAGGTCAAAAAGTACGTTTCTGGTACCCGTTTGCAGTTTCTGGATTATTGTTCGAAAAACATGACATAAAGAGCTATTGACCCAGATGGAAGTTTGATTTCATTAAAATAAAAATCTGTGAATTATGGATTAAGATTTTATAGAAAATATTGTAAGTTTTACTTTTGTGGGGTCACAGCATCCTTTTGCATTTGGAATTTCTACAGTAATGTCTAAAACACGAAAAATATGGGACAAAGATTAGGCTCTTAGGGTCAAAGAGTTTTAAGTCAGGTAGGTAACCTTGTTCCTCAAGAGCAGGGTTATTGATTCTTGGCTAGAAGAGAAAGGCTTTACTGGGGTGGGGACCAGGCAGGCATCGCAAGGTTGAGCTCTTTCCCCCCTTTTGTGGCTCCTAAAAGCCAAAGGTTTATTGAAATAGTTCAAAGATTAGAAGTAGTTAAAAAGATTAATTAAAGGGTAAACAGGAATAACCCAAAACTTATTTATGAAGAAAAGTCTTATGTTTTTTGTATATACTTTATACATATTTTCTATTTATAATTAAAATTTTTCTTCTGTGCTTTCCGTAGCTGGAACTTGCACCAGTGACTCTCCGAACTGCAACATCAGCGAGCCATCTAGGCTACCGAGATACTTTGCTTTTAAATGTAAAATAGTACATATATTAAAACAACAAAATTTTTTCTGCTTGATTTGTGGAACTAATCCGACTAGTCTTGAAATAAGAAAACCTAAGTACGGGTCGTATATAAAAATTTCAAGTGCGACTTTGGAAAAATTTAAGAGAAAAATTCTTGATCTTAAAATGCGTACAAACATACATATATATTTATATTTATGTTTTAAAATTTTTTCAAATATACTTATTCAGGCTTACGTCTTTTGCATGTCAGAACTATGAAACCTGCAGACATATGCATGCAGCAGGTAGGTATACTTTACATGTTCTTTCAAATGTAAAAGCATAATATGCTTTCATGCATATTATGCTTGTACTTAGAGACACATTTGAAGTATGTGTGCGTGTAAGTGTTGATTAAAATATTATTAAAATCAATATCTGACATTTTTGTTAAAAATAAAAAAATATTTTAAAATAAAAGTTTAAACATATATGTATGTATGTTCATACATACATAGCTTTGTCTGTAAATGAAAGTGTTGAGTAAAACTCTACAACATTATAACTACATCCAATGTTAAGACATCGAAGTACATAGTTTTATAATTTTCAATTTTATTATTCCATGTCAAAAAAGCATTTCGTGTAGGTACAAAAATAGTATGGTTAACAATCCAACCATTGACCAAATTAAGAAATGTTGTAAATACTAACATTTAATTAATTTTATTTACATTTTAAGAAGACACACACAGGATATCCTAGAGAAATCATGTTTAAAAAAATTTTAAGAGAATGTGCAGATAAAGTGATTAAAAATTATAAATTAATTAAAGATTTGTTTAAATAGTATGTCTGGCAAAAGGCCATCAGAAATAAATTTGCATTCAAAAAAGTAAGAGCGTTATATTTGGCTGTGCCGAATCTTTACATTGGCCTTTGGAAACCCGAATATTTATTTTTATTTTCATCAATTTCCTCTAACACCATTTTCAAACATAGACCTAAATTGCGAATTTAGCACATTTACGCAAATAAGGCCTTAGTTGACCTCAATTTACCATACAAGATTTCAATTAATAAAGTAAGCAATTAGTAGTTAATTGCTTTACTAAATGAGTTTAACTCGAATTGCAACCCTGAATTCAAATTGTCTCAATTTATGATTTATGTTTGAACGTAATATTAGTATGAGTACGAGGAACTTGCATGGTTTTTGCCAGAATTTGTTAAAATTTTTATGGCAACCACCTTAGGGGGTGGAGATAGGGTGCAAGAATGTCTATGAAAATGTTTGCAAGGAAAAATGAGTTGGTGTCAGTCTCACATTTGACCTTTCCCCGGGTACCCC